>PVKA01038201.1:0-20423 GCA_004027165.1 Ctenomys sociabilis | reverse complement strand
GAAAAAATCATGATGTGTGTGTATAGACAGTACAGTTGGGATAGATAACGCTGTGCTTCTACATAACTCTATGATAGGCAAGATCTGCACTAATGGTGGTTGGACAGGATATTATGTCGGCTTTTAGTGCTATGGTCATCCACTAGGTAAATAATTATTGAATTTTTGATATAATTCAGCTATAAAAAAACCTGTAAATGTAATATCATGTATGCACCTTGTATAATACCAAAACGTTATGAAAACAGTTTGCAATGTATTAATTCATTGACTCTGTAATGGTTAAGGTGTTTTGAAACTGTCTGATTGACATTTGTATTTTAATAAAATAAAAATAAATGGAAAAAAATAAAATTAGAAATTAAAAAAAAATAAATAAATCTACTACATACATTCTTGTGAAAACGAAGGTGATTTTCATTTTTGTAATATTAAATCATAGAAGTTCTCCATCCACGTGAACACCATGGCACACTTATCAAATGGAGCGTTTCCGAAATAAAATCATTATCACTTAAAAAAATAAATAAATAAATAAAATAAAATACAACTTAAAATGCAGCGTTAGTCTTTAACACTCATCTCTAAACTTCTGGGGAGCACTGTACAAAGACACTTTTGTAAAACAACCTCACAATACTTTGATGCTAGCGTATGTTTATTAAAAATAAATATTAGTACTTACATAAATAAGGTACATAATGAATTCAGTATGTGTCTGGAGTTGGCTAATACCACTAGAGCACATGCCAAAAGCACAGACTATAAATCAAAAATGTGATTTGTCAAAGTAAGATCTTAATGTGGTACAGGTTAAAAATAAATAAACCACCAAGACGCCTATATGAGATTGGTGAGGAGAACCAAGCCCAAGCTCAGACCATGTTGCAACTTACCTGCCTTTTTCCTAACTATATCTTTGTCTACTCCTCACCTTCTTCCACCTGGATAAGTACAAAATTAGCATGCATCATGAATTGTGCACTCTCCAGAGGGTTTATATCCCTAACACTGCTTTAAAGACTTACATTCTTTCCAAAATGCTAGCAGAAAGCAGTTGGGCAAGATCAGATTTTTTTTTTTTTAAAGCCCGTATTACGAAGTTTTAAAAGATCTAGATTATCCTGAAAACAGAATATGGAAGCATTTGACATTAACTTATTAACTCATTTCCAATTTAAAGATTTAACAAAAGGTCCAGAAGGGCAGGCATATAAAGAGGAAAACCACAAAGCCATCTATTAATAAAATAAGAAAGTCTAAGTAATGTACACTATGAGTTGTCTAAGAAATGTAAGCAAAGAAACATACTATCTAATGTGTTATGTCTTTTCTTTTCCATATTTTCACTTGTCTTTCTGGACTACTATGGTTTCGTCACACCAGCATCAAATCTCATCCAAGACTCTCCCATTACCTAAGTAATACAAACTTGTTTCTTAGGTCCTGACTTCCCTGTATCACATGCTGTTTTTATTCACAATTAAATTCCTTAGCATGGCACATATGGCTTCCATGATCCAAACTGTTATAACATCATGCCTCTAACTCACTCTGCACTTAAGCTTTTGACCTGTGCTGCCTCTAACATCTCCCCTATTGACTCTAACTGATGATACCACTCTTTCTTAAGAGTCAATAAAGCATTACTTACTTAAAGAAACTTGCCTGGGTCTCCAAAACCACCTTAGGTATATGTAATCCTCAAACAGAAAGTCTCTGATACTGCTGTAAATCACTGGTTTGTGCACAGTTTCCATTCATCAAGGTTGAAGCAGAATTGCAAATTCCTGTCCTGCCTGGGCAATTTTGCAAGACTTTATCTTAAAATAAAAAATAAAAAAGGGCTCAGGATGTAGCTCAGTGATAGAGTATCCCCAGTTTCAATCCCCAGTACTAACAGGAAAAGAAAATGTTGTGTAATTCTATCCAGTGCCTACATTTCCTGGTGTACAGATGATACTAATATCTAATTACTGAGTATATACATCCATAAATAAAATTGATGATCATATGAAAACTAAGAATCTCAGACCAGGGAGATAGCTCAGGGGACTAAGTGCCTGCTTTGGCAAGCATAGGGACCAGGGTTTGATCCCTGATTCCCTTAGTTGTGCCAGCCTGGCCCTGGGGCATGCTGAACCAGAGACTGAGTCTGGGCATGGTGACACACACCCATAATCCCAGCATTTCTGAGGCTGAAAACAAGAGGATCACTACAAATCCAAACTGTGCAGTGAAAACCTATACCAAATACATAAATGGAAAAAAAGAAAAAAACTAAGAATATCATATCTAGAAAAATATGAATCTGTATGTTGTTTCAAATTGCAATGCAAAATGTTTCCTTCTTTATCATCTTTCTAGGCATCAGACTAATATGAAAAAGCCAATCTCCATAGATACTGTACAAAATTACATGAAAAATGTTAGAAGCCATCAGTATTTGTTTTCATCCATGCACGCATGTGTGGACGACATAATATAAGCTTTGGCCTACAGTGGGCATACCTCATGCAGAAGTATCATGTGCCAATGTTTAGTCAATCTCTTCCCAAGAGTCTACATAATGAAGCAATGTTCATATTTTTTCCCATTTTTGAACTTTTCAGGAATTTTCTGGAGGATAGATTAATCAAAACTAACCAGCGAGGGCCAGCCAGATAACTCAGCATATTAAAGTGTCTGCTTAGGCAGGCACAGGGACAAGGATTTGATCCCCGCTGTGCCATGCCAGCTCCATCCCCCAGGCCACACTGAGATATGCCTGTAATCCCAGCGCTTGGGAGGCTGAAAAACAGGAAGGATCGCTATGAGTCCAGTCTGGGTAGAGACCCTCTACTAAATGCATTAAAAAAAAAAAAAAGTCAGCCCACTAACCAGGGATAGTAATATCCAAACCTGACGCCCTGCTGACAGAAAGGACAAAAATGCTACACTAGATGGACAGGCTAGTCCAAAACACAGTTTGGGGAACTGTAGCTCTAGCAACAAAAACATGAGATCAAAATTCAAATGCTCTTCTATAGGTGAACACTGATCTGAGAGAATGCACAGCTCATGAGTTGGCAGCAGAGAAAGACTGTTCAACTTGTATTTCCCCTTAACACACTGGCCAAACAGAGACATGTACAATAAAGTTGAGTGCTCCTCAGGGCTGCAGTGGCACAGAATTTTCTAGAGAATTATAGTTTGAGTCTATATACAACCTCCTTACTTGGAGGTTGCTGCTCCTTTCAGCCCGTGGGCACTTCCCTCCCTATGGAGCATGAGGACTAACTCGAACATCCTACTGGCTTTTCATAAAGCAAAAGGACTCCTTCTGGATGCAAAATGCTACAAATCTCTTAGCATGATTTAGGAAAACCTTCATGACAACTTAAATCTGTGGCCCTGTCTACTTCTTTGTCAAACACAAGTTATAGAGGTGAAAATTTCTTTTCTCCCAAGCCCTTCTACTCAGTGGACTTCTAAGTTTCTGTCACTCATTGATTTTATTCAGAATTTCCAATTTTGTTTCATCTGGTGTCTGTGGATCACTACTCCGAACTAACTCATTGCAGCCAACAGAATTTCAGTAAGAGCTCTACAATCAGATCTTTCTGATGTTTCAAATATTTCAAGTTCAGTATTTGTGAAATATAGCTAAAATGCCATAAATCAAAGGGAATCAACAAAAGGTTATGTACTCTGAAATCTACAGCTCAAACAGTCCACACACCTATGGATGGGGAGCAGCTGCAGTTAAGAGGAGAAAAAGTCTAACCACAGAGGGCCACCTGGCGCACACTGCCCTCAACTATTCCTGAAAGCAAGTGAAGGCTCACTAAACTAAGATACATAACAACAACAACAAAAAAAGAGTCTAAATTAAAATTTACGTAGTGGATTTTTCTATTCATGTTTAGGGTAGGTATGGAGAAGGCCCAAGTTATATTAAACAGAAAACAGAGCAAATTAAAATAATTTACACTTTATTGAGATGTTTAATTGCATCTAGTTATTCACATTATTTTAATGGTACTCTAAATTGTACATGCACATCATTATGTGTTAAAAATATCCGAGCTTAACTTTTTTTAAAAAATAAGATGTTTTGCTGATTTAAATTCAACATAGTTGGCTGAGCATGGTGGCACAAGCCTATAAAGCCTATAATTCCAGTACTTGGGAGGCTAAGGCAGGAGGACTGCTGAGTTTGAGGCCAGCCTTAGTAGCAAAATGAATTCAAGGCCAGCTTGAACTGCACATTGGGGGAAAAAAAAAGACATACATACATATGTACATACATACATACATTCAACATAACCAAAGCAAGGATACATTTTTATCTGTTTATTTTTAAGGACCATCACAACACAAATTTTACTCAAAGGCATGATGAGAAAAAGAAACATAACTAGAAGACAAAAATAAAAGTATAATTTGACCTTGTTTAGCACATTAGTCGTATTTCTCACAACTACTGTACCACCTTTTCTTTAAAATGCCAGTAGAAGGGCAACTACTGAAAATAAAGTAAAATTTTGGTATTTAAATTTCCTTTTTAAGGATAACATATGCATAACTCCTCTGTTACCAAAATGGAGTTAAGGTCATTCCTGAGGTACAGGGCTTTTCATAGAAAGAACTAACACGAGAGCACCTTGCTCTCTGAGAACACCTTCTCATTCACCTTTCAAGCTGATTTGGGCCTTAAGAGAAAGTAAAAACATGAATCATCAAGTCTATTCATTATTGTTTTCAAGTTAAAAAATGAGAAAATGCAAAATTCCCAGAAAATACAAAGTTTCTGGTTTACTACCCGCCTTTAATATGACCTCTCCTTAGTTAATTCAGAGTTCTATGTTAATCATCTTTGACATAATGACAACCTACAAAGTACTTGATTTTGATCTGAATCTGATAGTTGTTTTATCAAGCACTTTCACCATTTACTTCTCATAAATTGATTCTTCTAAAAGGCAGAAAATTGTGTATTACTAATACTTTTCTGCTAAGTGAAAGAAGGCATATTTGGTTCTGGACAGAAAAGAACAGCAATTATATAAGCTGTATGAGAAGTGTGTATGTTTGTATATGCATGTGTATGTGTGCAATGAGAAAGGCTGATCTTAAAATGCAATCTATTTTTTAAAAATAGGTTGTATTGTTGATAAGAGTGTGTCAACTTAAGTTAAATGCTTAATTAAATTGGCTCAGCAACTGCACACCCTAGGCTCAGCAACTGAACTGCACACCCTAGGGTCACTCAACACTTAAAGGACATAAAAGGGAATTTAGGAAGGATGGAGCTTTCCTTTTCGCTTTCCTTTTCCTCAGAGGAGCTCTGGTCTCTGCAGTCAGCTTGGACATTGTCTCTTGGCTTTAGTGCAGACTCCTGAACCTCCACCTTCGATCCTTCAGCCTTCTGGTGTACACTCATCAGCCTTCCATCACAGACCCACCAGCCTTCTGATACAGACTTGGCGTTGGACTGAATCTCTCAGTCTTCAGTGTGCAAACACCCTCTGCACACTTTCTCATCGTCGCTGACCATCATTAGCTAATCTTGCAATTTCTTATACATTTGTACATCTTGCATTATATCTGTTGCTCTTTAAAAACCCTGACTGACACATAGGTGTTTGTAGTTCATGCTTTCTGAGGGTAGTTATAATGATTGAAGGAGTGTACTAATAATATAAAGTGTGATATGAGTATTAAGAGTAATAAAGGAAATAGTTTGAAAAGTTACATTCTAAAATTGTAATCTATTTGGCTCCAGAAAATATAATCTACCAAGGTGTTAGTAATATTTATAAGGATATACAAATGAGTTTTTTCACAACTTTTCCATTACATTTTTGACATTTGACTGTAGAATAAGTAATTGAAACTCAAGTGTGGGGCTTACTGAAGAAATTATTTTACTACTATGCTTTCTTTGGAGACTAAATCCATAAAACCAGGCTGGCCCTCTACTACACTGGGATAGTGGCTATGTGTCATCTGCAGAACAACTCTGAAATGGTTTTCATTACAGCTTCTTCTACTCTTTTTTACCAAACATTTTTCAAGGAAAAAAAAAACTTTTCATCCCCTTGAAAGGAAGCTAGAAAATGTGGTATGAGGGGTTAGAACAGTGGGCACTTACAGATGCTGCCAACAGATACATGAAGTATTATTTTTAATATGATAATGTAGCCAAAAAGTCAGTTCCTGAGTGTTGATCATTATGGATTCCTGATGAACAATCTTCACTGCTTATTTTCTTTTCATTTCCTCATATTTCAATGTTAACCATATCCTTCCTACACCTTTTTTTTCCAAATGCAACCTATAAGGTTTTCTTCCCAAAGAGTTATTTTGAGATGAATGATGAGTAGTTATCTGAACTTGCAAAATGTAGAATCTTTAAACATGGCCCATGAATTCTTAGGCATATATTTTCCCACAATCTCTACAACAATAAAAGAAAGCCCCTCATACTTTAAAATGTTAACTTCAAATTATAATTAGTTTCATCTTTAAATTTTTTAAATGCTCCATTACTATGAAGCATATCAAAATAAAATTTTACCAAGAGGTATGTAATTCCACATATTAGTATAAAACAGACCCATCTATTTAAAACACTCAATTAACATGAGCATTTACTCTGACTAAGCAGATTGGCATTAAGTGCAAGCAGAAGATATGAACTAGGTTTTAGCAAATTTAAACAAATCACAGAATATTTTATATAATGACAATAATAGCCCTCAAAACTCACAAACTAATTTTATGCTTTCTATACAGATAAAATTAATGGATTTGCCATTTCTGTGGTATCCAAAGAAAGGAAATAGGATTTTTTTTCATTTATAAAAAGAAAAATGAATACTTGACTTGATGGACAAGTTTGTACAGTAGACATATATGACAGATACAGCTTGGTTAAAAATTTGATTTCATAAGATATCTCTTTGAATTCTTTTTAAAAGTAGGGTCCCCTATTTAGGGAAATCAGCATCCATCATATTTGGCACAAAAACAAGATCCTACTCTTATCTAAAAAATAATAGGGAGTGCAGAGACAAGAGAAAGAACAAGGAGAGTAGCTTGCTTTGTTTGAAAAGCAGCAAATATCCATAGCAGATAAGACTATGGTTTTTAGTGCTCACTTCAGCATATATGTTACAACTGAAATGACATAGAGAAGATTAACACAGTCCCTGTGCCAGGATGACATGCAAATTTATGAACCACACTGTATTTAAAAAAAATAAAATAAAAGACTATGGACTTTAATGACCACCACTTATTAGAGAAATGGCTGCTTCCAATGGCAGGGGAAAAAAGGTTTCGAGATCAACCTAAAAGTCTTATCATAGCACACAGCACCAAAAGCACACCACTGACTGTACCTTAAAAGGCCCAGACCTTGAAGAAGTGTCTATGGGCCACAGGGTGAACAACTTGAACATCAATAATTCTAATGGAGTGATACACACAAATTCATGAATATATTGGTAATACACATTACTTTTTAAAAACTAGTAAATAAACGGAAAGGATCAAACATATCCAGACTTACTTATATATAATGCAGCTGAAACAAAAACTTTTAAAATAATGAAACAAGGAAGGAAAAACAGAATTAGAAATGTACCATTTTGGAATTAATTAGATAGTGATTATAATGACAAACTCTAAAAACAAAATTTTGGAGGAAAAAGGTTTGTAATGGAAATTCACATCACTACTTACAAAGTTTCTGACAAAACAATTTGATTCCATCTCCTTGAAGATTATCACCAAAGTTGTTCTCGCTCTTCTCAATAAAGTATGTCTCCTATTTTTCTCATTCTTTATAATGTCATAAATCTTAAATCCGGTTATTTCTATACCTCCAATTAACAGAATGTGTAAGTGACACTGTGTGGCTTCCAAGGTTAGCTAAGAGAAGTCTCACATTTCTGCATTAGACTCTTGTGTGCCCACTGACATAATAAGTCGAAAAGCACGTAAGACGTCTGACTGCCTGATGAAGAAGTGCACACTAGCCATAGAGAGAAGTCACAAGGAAAGAAAGAGGCTTTCAAAGCATCGAGTCACTCCAGCCTTCCCAGGTGGTACCCAACAGGTAAGTAAAATGTTTTAGGAGATCCAACCTCAGCATGATCTCACTGCAATCTTATACGGAACATCAAATAAGAACCACTCACCGGAGTGCATCCATCTACCCTCAGAACTATGAGAAAGAATAAACTTATTTTAAACCACTGACTACGATTGTTATTTCTATATAGCACCAGATTAATAAAGTCTAACAGCCTATATATAAGAAATACAGAAGGCCTGTCAAATGAAAAAACTAAGAAACAAGGAAAAGGATGGGAAACCTATCAGTAGTAATAATTCTGTCAATTTATAGGAACTTTAACTAGCACTTCATGAGATCTCTGTTCCAAGAAATTTCTTAAAAAAGATTATGAAAGTTATGAGGGAAGAGATAACTGAATAAGACTAGACATTTGATATTAAGAAATCATCATTAAATAATTTAGATATGATATTTTAAAATAGAATCCTTAACTTTTTTTGGGGGGTGGTGTCACTGGGGATTGAACTCAGAACCTTGCCCTTGCCAGGCAGGTGGTTATAAATGCAGCTAAGCTATCTCCCCAGCTAGAATCCTCAACTTTAAAGATACAAGCTAGTATTCATGGACATTTGTGGATAAAATATGTTACGGGGAAGTTGGGGTACAAATGAAGTCAGATCATGAGGTTTTTCTTTAAATTAGTATATGTCTCATACATAATAATTATATTTATGTTTTGAAGAAATATGTACTTTTTTATCTTGAACATTTTAGTACTTCACCAACCCTTACGTTGCCTTGCCCCACTTTCTGACAACTTGCCTGTCTCCAAAGCTGTGTTTCCTTGTTTCCTAACCTATCTCTTTTTGCTAACTCTTTATATTTTGGGTTCTTCAAATAAAGTCATGCAAGATTTAACTTTTTGTGTCTTATTCACTCAGCATTATGTTCTCCAGATCCTTCCATTTTTCTATAACTCATGTAAAATTCATTCTTCTTTAAGGCAAAGTAAAATTCCATTGCATATACATAGCACATTCTCTTTAACCATTTCTCTGCTGGTAGGTACCTAGTCTGTTTCTGTGTTTGGCTAATGTGAACTGGGTTGCTACAACCATACTGTACCACTACAGAATGATGTCTTTAATTCTCTGAGAAAAATATCAAGGAGAGGTAGAGCTAGGTCAACAGGATTTCCATTTTTAGGCTTTGGAGAACTCTCCATACTGATCTGCATACTGACTGTACTAATTTACACTTCCATCAACAATGTAGAAGGGTCACTTTTCACTCCACATCCTTTTTTTTTTTCTTTTTTTATTGAAGAACACATAGCAATGAGACAATCTCAAGACAAATTAACAGGACAGCTTCAATAAATCAATACATTGCAAAATGTTTTCGTAATGTTTTGGTGTTGTACAAGGTGCATACATGATATTATACTTACAGACATTATTATGGCAGATGTCTCTAATCAGTGAATTAAGAGAGTGTAGCTATATACTTATTTTATTTTTTATAGCTGAATTATATCACAGATTCAATACTTAATACTTTCTACCTTGTTATCTTCCTAGTGGCTGTCCATAATACTAGAAACCAACATAATATCTTCTCTAACCACTATTACACTCCACATCCTTGCCAGCATTATCTCCTGCATACATGTGTATGTATTCTTGGTGATAGCCACTCTTCCTGTATTAAAATGAAATCTCAGGGGATGGGGAGATGGCTCAGTGGAATAAGTACTTCCCTGGCAAGTGCCAGGACCTGAGTTTGGTCCCCAGTTCTGCCAAAAAAACAAAAAATGAAATCTCAAAATTGTTTTGTACGCCCCAATGGTTAAAGATGCTTCATTTTTTTCATGAAATTATTGGCCATTTGTACTTCTTTTGGTAAGTGCCTATGCATGTACTTTGCCCATTTCTTTATTGATCTTTTGTTTGGGAGGATCTAGTATGTTTATATAATAGAGATATTAATCCTCTTATGCAAAGACTAGCTCACAAAACTTTTCCCCTTCTGCAGATTATATCTTCATTCTGTTGTTTGCTGCCTTTTGTACAGCTTTTTAATTTAACATAATCTTGTGTTTATTCTTGGTATTATTTCTTCTTCTATTGGAGTAATGTTCAGGAAGTCTTTGCCTTTGCCTATGGCTTCAAGTGTTTCTTGTGGGGGACCACCTGAGCAGCTCTCCTTGAAAGAAAAGCAACTGTCTCCATTTTGACTGAGTCTGATTCTCTTTCCTCATATTGTCATGTACAGAGCTGGCTAGGACTTCTGTTTATCCTTCAATTGGCCTTAAGCAATGTGTATTGGTCTAGCTGAGGTGCTGGTGATAGTCTTTGAAGGTGGCATGTGTGTTTCCCTGGTAAGCCTGCTGCTCCTTAACGTGAGCCAGGTGGAGACAGGATGGTAGAGTTAATGCTCCACGCCGCCAGCTGGGATCGAGCCTGAAAATAGAGGCTATGACTTCCTGGGGCTTGAAAGACTACATCAAAGCTGAAGCCCTAGACTTCCCAAAACATTAAATACTATATAATGCAGATTACTTTCTCTGTATATCCTTTCTGCATAGGGCAGAGATAAATGTAGGCCACCCACCTAGCTCAGCTCACAGTAGTCACCTACTTCCCACAATTCTCAGTCAATCCTCAAGCCACTCCCTCACTGAATAAAAACCGGGTGAGGCCCTGGGTCACTCTCTTGGTTCCGGAAAGTCATGTCATGGCAGGACTTAGAGCCCCTCGACTCCCCGATGATTAAAAATATAATTCAGTGTCCTCATTTTCGCCACGGGCTGCATGGAAAATGGCAGATTGGAATCAACTTAATGGGATTCCAATAACGTAACTTTGGGATTACAAATACTGGTTTCTTGGACTGAGACGAGGGCCAGGAAGTGTCTCCTACAGTTTCCCTTATTTTATGTTTCAATGTTCTTTTTTTTTATTTAGTCTTTAATCCACTCTAATATTTTAGTACATAAGTCTAATTTCACTTTCCTGCACAAAACCAGTTTTCCTAGTACTACTGGTTATCATTTTTTCTAGAGCATGTTATTGCCCCTTTTATCAAAGATCAGATGGCTAAAAACACACATGGGGTTATTTTGTGTCTACTGTTCTATGCCATTGGCTCACATATTTGTTTTTGTGTCAATGTAATGCAGTTTTTATTACTATAACTTTGTAATATAACCTGAAATCTGAGATTTGTGTGCTTCCCACATTATTCTTTTTAATCAGAATTGCCGGCTAGTCAGGGTCTCTTCTGATTCTATATAATTTTGAATGTTCCTTCTATTTTCGTGAAGAATGCTGATATTAGATTAGGGACTGCATTAAATTTATATATCACCTTTAGTAATGTGGTTATCTTGACAACTCTGGTTCTCACTATTCAGGAACCAGAGTAGTCATTTAATTTCCAAATATCTAATCTCTTACATCAGGTACCACAGTTTTCACTTCAGAGTACCACAGTTTTCTTTGGTTAGCTTGATTCCTTGGTATTTCACTTTTTCAAGCTACCATAAATGGACTATTTTCCTGATATTTTTTCACTGGAACCATGACAGGCTATTTATTTTTGCAAGTTGATTGTGTATCATGCCATTTTGCTGAATTTACTCACTCCTTTCACTATGAGTTTATAAGTGTTGAAACTGCAAGTTAATTTTTGATCTCCCTAACTTTTACATGTATTTTAACTTCTCATAATAAAAATGTGCCAGCCCTGTTGAACTATTTTGATCTTTTTTTAAGTATGTCACAAACTTAAAAACCAATGGTAGCAGAAAGGAAGTATGATAATAATAATCCTTGTTTAAGTATTTTAGCCAAAATAATTTCTATCTTCATATACCCAAAATGATACTGATATTTAGTTCTATTTTCTCTTCCTATCTATGAAATTAATAACCACAGATATCTGACTCCACCACACAGAGGGCTGAGTAAGTTGTGATAACTTATTGAAAATGTTTTGAAACCATGCTCAGCTCCGCAAATGTAAAATATTTTTGGTAGTAAAAACTACATGTTGGCAAAATATGTGGCATATATGCAGTAAACTCTTTCAAAATCTGCTAACTCAGAACATTATCTTTAATACATTTGGCTCCATAAATACTTTAGATGAGTGAGCAAACAGGAAGAAAACGTATAGAGATTTTTACTACAATAATTTTTGTCTTTGGTCTTACATTTTTTTAAGAGGCACAAGTGAACAGCAAATTAATTTATCATGAACCTACTAGAACTATTTGCTCAACCAACATATATTTCCCAGTACAGGCTTTAAGCTTTTTTATACAGAGTAATTACAGATAAGTACTATATACCTTATCAAATTGACTGTTGTGTGCTTTTGATTTTTAAACTGATTTTAGAACAATAGAAGCCTGGTATTTTCATATGTGCTGGTCAAGTGAGCAATAAACAATTGTGAAGTTTCCTGGGGGCTGTTCTGCTCTATCTCATCATCAGGAAGCTAAAGCATATGTTGAATGTTAGCCTGGATGGACACAATGTGTCCTATTTATTCAGGTTTCTTTTGAAGCCACAATTTATAAGTTTTGTTTCTTAGGGGTACATGTCAAACTTCATTTAGCATTAGCTGGTATCCAGATACACTGAATAGCAAAAAGGCAGCATCTGAGGGCAAAGAAAAAAACAATGTTTGCTATAAGAGCAATGTCAGCTTTATTTATGTAACTCACAGAAAACAAGAGGAGATATATAATGAGAAAGCTGACAGGAAATCAAGAGTAAAACCATTCTTTTTTAGGGGGAAGGGAAAGTCCTTTTGATACATGGTTTTTCTATGCAGTTCAGGCTAGCCTTAAACTCACTTTGCAGCCCAGCCTGGCCTCAAACTCACAGCGACCTTCTTGCCTCAACTTCTTCAAGTGCTGGGATTACAGACATACACCACCACACCCTGCACCATTCATTTAATTTTAATGTAAAACATACTATGAAAATGGAGAGCTATTATAATATTGAAAAAACTTTTAAGGCAATTGCTAATTGGTAGTTTATTTTTTTAAAAAATCTACTTTTTAATCCATAAACTTTAAACATTATATACATACCTAGAACATGTTTCTATGCATAATATTTTTTCCCTAAAAATCGCTGGCAAGTTTTCTGGAAGAATCCTTCAATTTTAGATGTATTAGCTAAATGTGTGTGGAACTGATTCTTCCCTTTATTACATCTTCATGGAAAGTAGAAATTTTACAGACTGTAGAATACTGACCCAAATGAAACAATTAACACTTGAATAACTTTTCATACTTGGAAAATAATCTATTTGGGGGTCAGGGTTGAGACAGGGACTCAGCGTGTAGTGTAAAGTGGCCTTGAACTCACTTATACTGTCCAGGCTGACCTTAAACTCACAAGCAATCCTCCTGGCTCTGCCTCGCAAGAGCTGGGACTCTAGGCATGCACCACCACATATGGCAAAAATACTCTAATATTCCACTTTTACTAGTTCATTTAAATCTCAAAATAGCCTATAAGATCAGTACCCTAAATCTAAGCTTACAGATGTCCAACATGTGGCTCAAAACGCAGTTATGTTTACAACCTGAACAATTCCCCTGTGGGTCTGCTTCAGCTGTACCATCATAGCCTGGCAAATAGTTCTCTAGTTTTACTGTAGTGCTTATACTTATGAGACAATTTATCAATCTATGTACACCACTTTCCTAAAATTTAGTGTTCAGTTCCATTTCAAAGCTCTTTTATACTGTGTGAATTGAACATAGCACAATACTCATCTTTCAACAGATATTCATGTCATTATTATACCCAATACCTCCTGATACATGTAACAGAATTACCAAATCACATGATTATATATATATATATATATATATATATATATATATATATATGTGTGTGTGTGTGTGTGTGTGTGTTTGGCTTTACTGTGTGTACTTAACTGGTTTCTCAAATGTTTATATCAACACTATATAAGTCTTTAACAAATCCTGAAAACTAGACAATAAATGATTTCAAAATATGTAACATAAAAAAGAAAACAGAACCCTAATTATAAAATCCAAAACAACAATTATTACCTAGGAAAGAGAAGGATGAAATGGGATGAATAGTCACAAAGAGCTTCAAACTACTGGCATTATTCCAGGTTGGAAGGCTGGTTGCAGATTTCGGGATCTGTATGTTTAAGCTCTGTAATTTACATTTGTGTTATATGTATTATCCTATTTACATAATTTTAACTTTGGCTTGCATAACAATAAGGATATAAAATAGTAGGTGCTTTGGGAATGTAGGCAAAGAGAAATTACTGGAGGAGGAGATTAAAATAAAATTACAGGATTTTTTTTAATGCATCATGCCAAATTTTGCTAACTTGGAGGACCCCAGAATAATATCCCGTCTTACACATTAGTTCTGTTTATTTGTTTTAAGCCACCTCAATCAAAGTTTATAGAAACTGAACCCTGGGAAATAAAGGAAGAGATTTGGTATTGTTTATCTTTCCAGAGGAACTTTTTTTCTTGTTCTGTACATCTATTTTGAAAACACTAAATTAGCCAATAATTAGCTTATTATCAAAGGAATAAAATGATAAATTACCAATCAGGTGCCCAAAAAATAATTGTTGAGACTGAACATCTTAACAGTAAAAAAGAATATCAGCATATATCCCCAAAGATATATTTATTTATAAATTAATACATATACTACACTCCTACATATTTGAACCATACACAAGTCAAATTTATAAAGAATTTGATAAAAATGTAAGCAGAAGTTCAAATGCAGTTTTCCTACAGCCCAGTGGAGACCTACAGTGCATTTCTAACTGATGGTCAACTTGTTCCACTAGTGTGGTACTGCCTGTGGGAGGCCCATCTGAGGACTGTTAACAGCATTAAAAAGCAGAACTGGAGAAGCTGTTGAGAAGCTATTAGGGAAGTTGTTTGGAACAGCTATTAGAACTATTGGAAGTTTCTGGTTGTCTTGGGCTTTTCTGCTAGAGGACCTTGTCAGGCTGACTCTCCTGATGGGCTAGGCTGTTCCTGTTGGAGGAAGAGCTCAGGATCTCATTGTTGCTGAGGATGGCTGGTGGTATTTTGGGGGAGCTCTGGATCTTACCTTGAGCCTTACTTCCTAGCTCCAATTCAAATCCCCCAGCCTGTTAGCACAGATACTTCATTCTGCTGGCATAGACTTTCTATATTCCACCACTGACCTTTGGGCCTTCTGAGTACAGATCTGTGAAACAGGCCTATATGAGACATTGTCATGGGCTCTAGGCTTCCAGTTTGACTTGTGGGAGGCATTGTTATGAGCTCTAAGGCTTCAGCTGGACTCACACGTAAGGACCCAGGTCCTCAGCTGGAATCTTTGGTGTGGGTGTAGACAGATTTCCTACATGCATTCATCATAAAATAATCTTATAAAATATGTCCTTTATTGTATAGTTCACCTTGTAAAACTCCCCAAAACGATAAGATCTTTGCATTCCTGAGGCTCATAAGTTTCATTTGGATATACAATTCCAA
Source organism: Ctenomys sociabilis (assembly GCA_004027165.1). Classification (NCBI taxonomy): domain Eukaryota; kingdom Metazoa; phylum Chordata; class Mammalia; order Rodentia; family Ctenomyidae; genus Ctenomys; species Ctenomys sociabilis. The sequence continues at coordinate 4,797 of PVKA01038201.1, read as the reverse complement.
CTAACAAGAAGAATTGCATAAAGTTGTAAGTAGCCCAAACCTGCAAATGGCATGGCTACTTTGTTTGCAAATCTATAATTTTCAGTTATCTATTATATTTGCATTTATTACAATGGAAAAAAATCAATGTATCCGATTTAAAGTAGGTGGCACTCAATTAGCTCAACAACTATATATACAAGCAGTATTAAATGAGGTTCACAGGTATCATTTTAGATTTGACTATATCCAAGGAATTCAAAGAAAAACACAAAAATGAAGACATAAGCCTAAAAAGCATCATCTTTGGGGTACTGATTATTTCATTTCTCTTAGCTTTCTAAATAGATAAAATCAACACTTCTGAAGAGTTGTCTTTAACCCTGGACTTCTTTTATTAAAGTGCATGCCTGAGCGATAATAGTTTGTTCCTAACAACAAAGAGCCAGATTCCACAATGTGTGTTTGCCAGAGGCATCACTCCTGGAAGCAGGCAGCTAACTGCACATCCTGCTGCACCTGTAACAATTTAATTGCATAAGTCAGCCTAGTCAAGCATCTCTGCTCATGACTAGGAGACATGAAATTCATTGTCATTATTGTCCCTGTCATTTTGGATCATTATATCCTGCTGCAGAATTTTCCTCACTTCGGTGCATTTTTACCTCCAGGAGCCAGGGATTATAGCTGAGGTTGGGGTGGGGGCAGGACCATGAACTGCATTTACCTCAGGGGAGCCAGAGATTAAATTGGCTTTGCTCTCTCATGAGCTAAATTCATCTATTTGTATGCTATGAGTTTTAGATTGGAATAAAAATGAATATTCTAGTAAATGCTAGGCTTTAATTCCCCCTTTGAAACAAGAATGGAACCAACTTTTATTTACATTAGAAAAGCCATTGTAATTTCTTATAAATGGTGATTTTCATATATGTATAAGAAATACAGGGATTATTGGGTATAAAAGAACAGACAATTCTCTCTATCAGTGTTTTGACTGACTGAAAGGAAGAATTTAAAGCCATAATTTTGTTCTCCACCTTCATTATAGAGGCTTAATGGAGATATTTAATGGTTTTAAATATTTAATGATTTTTAATTATACATCATATTCTGTGCATGCATTGGATGACTGCAACAAAGATCCACTGTAGGAGTTGGCAGAAAAAGAAGAATTGGTAGAATACAAAATAAGCTCCTAAGGAAACTAGCTACCCTTCCATACCTGCTGACTCATTCACATATCATGGCTTAAATACTTCTTGTCAACTTGGGACAAAGTCCACTTCGAATCACCCTCGCATCAGCAACAGCCATGGTTAAGTGAGTGTCTATAGGAAAGGGGCAAAGGACCCAATAGAAAACACTACAAGGCTAGGAGTCGTTGTGCAAGTCTGTACTCTCAAGACTTGGAGGCTGAGGCACTGCGGGTTTATGTTACAATGTTAACAGCCTATGTTACAAAGGAGTTCAAAGCCTAAACTACATAGTGAGACTCTACCTCAGAAAGCGAAAAAGACAAAAAAAACAGAAAGAAAGAAAAAACCCTAGGACAGGTTCCAGACAGTTACTGAGTAGAGTCTAATCTCTATATTATAAGAAGAAAGCACAACTAGAGAAAAAAACCTTGCATGTCACTTCATCACTTACATTTTATATGGATTCTGAGAAAATTAACTTTGACTACATTTTTAAAAGATAGCAGTTTTTCCTCCACATGTCAGTTTGTTCCCCACCAGTCCATACTAAACTGTGGCAATGGACTGAAATCCTGCCATACAAATAACAGCTACTACGTTACACCAAAAGATAAAGAGTTTATCAACTTAAATTTTTTTTCAAATCTTTTATTCATTTTTTTATTTGGTACACGGTCTTGCTATACAGCTCAAACTCATAGTGATCCTCCTGTCTCAGCATCCCCAGTGCTGAGATTACAAGCATATGTCACCACACCCAGTCTCAATGACTCTGTGCATCCTCCTGGGGGCAAGGCCCACACAGCATGTGGTACTGGGGATTGAACCCAGGGTCCTTGAGCTTACCAGGCAAGTGCTTAGTCTACCCAGCTATCTCCCCAGCCCTAAATTTATGAATTTTTGTGTGGATATATTTTCCCTTAATCATGAACAACAGCAATCAAAATTTATTTAGGGTGAATATGTGATTTTGAGAAATTAAGAAAAATCTTTTGATATTTTAAATTTTGTACTTCAAAGAGAGCATCACAGACCCTAATACCTCTCTGTGTTGTCGTCCAACGCCCTGGACCAAGTCCATGTTTATCTCTCTATCTTACTATATTTTTACTCCATTATATTTTTCAGTTTTCATTGGTGCTGAAATAACTGTATACTAATTATAAGTAAAACTTAAATTAGCAAAACTTTTTTTTTTTTTTTTTTTTTTTTTGGCGGAACCGGGGATTGAATTCAGGCCCTTGAGCTTGCCAGGGAAGTGCTTATTCCACTGAGCCATCTCCCTGGCCCCAGCAAAACTTGTGATAGTATTTAAAAGTTCACTTGATTATTTATGAAGACATTTTAATCAGGATCAAAATTCTTCTAAATTTGGAATTATATCTTAGGCTGGTCTTGGTCTTAAATTCACAAAGTAGATCAGGCTGGCCTTTAACACATAGCAATCCTCCTAACTCTGCCTCCAAAGTCCTGGTATTATGGGCATACACCACCAATGTAATGTTTTATTAACTTAAGTATAATTTAATAAAGAAGAATCTGTAATTCATAACAATAAAAAGCTAAGGCAAGACAGTCACAAGCTAAGATACTATAGTTACTAATAGTCTTCCTTAGACAATTCATATAAGCAAAGCTAATAAATAAAATTAATGTTCAACATACCAAATGATACAAAAAATAAGTAAGAATTTGAGGAGTACTGTTATGTGCAGAAAGGATGAGTAATATGAAGCAACGGCCACACACATTTCCATGTTGGGGTGGGCAGGATGCTACTTACAGAATGCCTTCTGACATCTCCTGGACCAGAAGCTGCTTTACTATAATCACTCAATAAGCTACAGTTGACTCATGTTAAGGTCTGGTGCACAGAAAGCAAATGCACAGTGAAGGTTGTCCTCTAACATGGAGGCTCAATCAAGGGCACCCATAAAATAGTTAAGTGGCCCCTTGTAGTGTTTAGATGTTAATTTTCTAGCTTTTAACGTTTAAGATCCTTAGTATTTTTCTAATACTGTTGCTCCAAGGACAAACTTTCAGTTAGGTCCCCATTGCCTCTTCTGCACATATATATTCTGCATCCAGGTATGAAAACCCAACTGACAAACAACTGAATTTAGAAATATAATACTGGGAAGAAAAAAAAGATAAGGGTAGCCATGAGGACAGCTCATAATCTGAAGTATAATTATCAAAGTCTCCACAAACAACAACAGAACTTCTTCATGCTAAGAGAATGTTGGTGAGCGTATGGCACTCATGCTTCATCCAGCTATTCATCATCATTGAAAGTGCTAAGTGAACTACTTAGTGAATATTAGGACTTTAGTTATCTAGGACCAAATACAAAAGCCCACATAATGGTGGGGTGAGGGGTGAGTTACAGAGCCTAAGATATCCTCTGTCACAAATTTCCAAGACCTTCTGAACAGGTAGAGCCATTTTCTTATAGATGGACATCTTTAGATCATTAGTAAAACTGCACAAATGGCTTTGACTGTTCTGCTTCACACACTTTGTATTATTTCATGAGCTGAAAATACATTAAGTGTTTAGTTCCTTCTAATGAACGTGTAAGAAATTGGGGCTGGGGCAATAGCTCAGCAGCCTAAGCACCTGCCTGGCAAGCACAAGGACTCCAGTTCGATCCGGAGTACTGAATGTCAATGCTGTCCCAGGCAAGCCAAGTCAGCCCTGAAACCAGGCGTGGTGGAGCAAGCCTGTAATCCCAGTGCTGGGGATGCTGAGAAAGGAGGATCACTACAAATCTGAACTGTGAAGCGAGACCCTGTAACAAACAAACAAATAAGTAAATATTTTTAAAAAGGAAGTGTAAAAAATTATATACAAAACAGAAAAACAGAACTCATCTTGGACACAAAGTAAATGGACACTAGGTAACGTCAGTGTTAGAAAACATCTAACAGCAGTAACAGAGGAGATAAAACCTGAGAGTTTAGTTTAACAATGCCCTTCATCTACATTGATCACCCAAATTTTATGTTCAAGAATATGTCCTATGCAAAATACAGACATGTCACTTCTAGCCCAAGGAGCACTTTTCCCTAGGCTTATAACCATTTGAAAAATAGAGGTTTCATCTACAAAACTTAACAGATCTGCAGCTGTTTTCACCACTGTAATATATTCATAGGGCAAGTATTCACTAGCAAAATAAAACAAAGTAAATGACACACAGGTGGGCCCAAATTGCTAACAGTGAGACACAGTCTAGGTCAAACATGAGACTAAAGTCAAAATTAAAAAAACACACATAAAACAAATAATAGGCCAGAGATATAGCCCAGCAGCGTAAGCACCTGCCTGGCAAGCAAAAGTTCCTGAGTTCAATTTCTGGTACCACAAAAATATTAAATAAATAACATTTTTCAATTAAAAAAATAAAAATAATACTAGAAAGAAAACATTCTGGGTAGTGCTTCAGCCACTACTAGAGACAACAATGAATATATGAGTGAGTGAGAGAGAGAGAGAGAGAGAGAGAGAGAGAGTATGTGTGTGTGTGTGTTTTGTAGGACTAGCATTCAAATTAAGAATGCAAAATCATTTCATTAAAAGCATATTATAGGTTGGGCATGGTGGTGCTTGCCTATAA
>PVKA01038200.1:0-20425 GCA_004027165.1 Ctenomys sociabilis | reverse complement strand
AAAAAAAAAAAAAAAAAAAAAAAAAAAAAAAAAAAAAAAAAAAAAAAAAAAGTACAATGAGACAAAATCATATTACTACAAAGGGAGATGTTAGTCATTTTTAATTGAAAAAGTAACAACAATTTTTTAGTTCATTAATAATGTGTATAGTTCATGAGGTTTACATTCCTTTGGGGAAGTTGGTACATGTATGTAATACATCTTAATTCCTTTTAGCATCTATTTTTTTCCTTCCCTCCCATCCTCAATTTCCTTTCTTTTTTTTTTTTTTTTTTGGACATGTTTGCAATACACGATGTTTATCTTCCTTGGGTAGTGCTGTACATGTACATAACACAGCCTAAGTCTTCACTTTATTTATTTATTTATTTTTGGTACTGGGAATCAAACTCAGGACCTCATGCTTGTCAGGCAGGCCCTATGCCACTGAGCTACATCCTCAACCACTGATTCCTTTTCTTCATCCCTTCCCTAGTCATCTCTTGATCCCTTCTTGTCTAAGAGCAATCCATCTCTCTGCCTCTTATCTTTATTTTGCACTTTATTTTTACTCTGAGTTTCTAAGAGAAACAACTTGATTTTTAAGCTTGTGTGTCTGATTTATGTCAGTTAAAGTTATGGTTTCAAGGCGCACCCATTTCCTACAAATGACTCAAATAGAACCACAGATTTTTAATGACTCTGTCTGCACGGTCTTTTGCAATGGCCTATGCACCCTCATTATCAAGAGACAGAGTATGCTTCTTCATACATTAATTCTTAACTTAGCTGTGTGACCTCTTGGTTAGTGAGAACAGACAAATACAATGTGAGCTGAGGTTAGTAAAATGCTTGCATGATGTCCCAGGGAATACTGAGCCTATTGCCAAGTGAACAAGCACAGACCAGCCTGCTGGAGGGTGTCCCTGCTAACTTGGCTGATGCCAGGCTTGTCTCACAGCACACAACTGGACCAACCTGACACGGACCCAAGAAATCATCTGGAATTAGGAGAAATAGTGCATAGTTGATTTCAGGGTGGCTTGTTGTCCAACAAAATCTATGTGCCAAACTCATACATCCCTTTAATCTAAAATATGCCTCCCTCCATTCCTCATGTGAAACACAGAAACCTCCTACACAAGAAATGTGCACCAGAGTCCTATCTTGCCACCAATGTCAGACTTTCTGGCCAAGATCTCATTGTAGTTCCTATATTCTGTATTTGTCTTCTGATCCCTGGAAAAAAAAAAAAAAAAAAAAAAAACAGAAAAGCCTTCTACTTAACTACACCCAAGGTTTGGAAAAGGAAGAAAATTGATAACAAACCTCTTACTTAGAAGGAATGAACAGGAGAATCAACAAAGTCACTTGTCGATAGCAGTACTGAAATAGAAGCAGAGAGCTCTGAGATGTTCCTATCCCTTACATGTAGGGCCTGTGGGTTCCTAGGCTCCAGTTTTACTCCTTAGCAAAAGTTTTCCAATATTAATTTTCTCCATAACTCTTCAATTTTAAATTTTAATTTTTTAAAAATATTTATTTCTTTATTTAGGTATAGGGTCTCACTATACAGGTCAGACTCCTAGTGACCCCCCTATCTTATCCTCCCCAGAGCTGGGATTGCAGGGGTGCACCACCATCCATAGCTTTGTCTGGCATTGCACACCTGGAGTTCCCAAGACCAGCAGGGCGTGCAGTACCAGGCATCAAACCTGACCTTTGCGCTTGACAGGCAGGCTCTTAGACTGCCGACCTATCTCCCCAGCCCTTTTCCATAACTCTTACTCTTCCTTGATAGGTGTTTTCTTTTCCATTGTCCTTGCCACTTGTGAAAATGGAATTTAAATTTTTTAAAATAAAGCCTATTTTAAGGTTAAGCATCTCCTCTTGCTGATCCTGTGATACAGAAGTTTGAGAGGCCAGTGATTGATTAGATTTCAAAACATCACACTCTCTTTTATTTGAAAAATAAAACACACAAAAGTAAAATAATTTTCTTTTTCTCTTCATCTTAAATTCTCTAAAATGTAATGGTCAAAATAAATAAAATAATAGCTGTACAAGGTATCATGATAAAATATGTAAAAGTAAATGTATCAATTTAATAGCCCAAAATATGGAAAAAATAAATCGATACCACTGTGATAAGGCCATTAAAGTCTTCATGAACAAATAAAAACAGATAGAAAAATCTAGGATCAGATGGAAAAAACAAAGCATAGCCAAAAAGATAGATTTAAACTGAAACATGTAAATAATCTCATTAAATATGAGTAGTCAAAATGCAATAATTAAAAGAGGATAAATAAGCAAGATCCCATATATACTGTCTCTAAGATATTAATTTTCAAATATAAAAACATAGGTTGAAAGTAAATATTTGAGAAAATATTTGTGGCTCAAACACTAAGCAAAAGAGAGATGGTATAGCTCTATTAATTACCAGAGCAAAAGTATTATCAAGGATATATAATGATGCAAACATTAACACATCAATCTTTTCTTTGGTGGTTGTGTTATCATTACTGTTCCTTTCAAAATTCCTGACACCCCCATCTGAAGGGAGAGTTCAATTTGGCTTATGATTTAGAGGATCGAGTCCATGGTAGGGCAACTCTAAGGGGCAGATGCCTTGGCGGAAGGGTGTGGCAGGTGAAGACTGCTCACCCCACAGCACCTAGGAAGCAAGGGGAGAAGGGAAGCGCCAGGGGCAATAACACTGCCTTCCCGGTCACACCCACCTCTTTAGACGACTTCCAAACTAGAGATTTGGGGGACAGCTGTCCATAAATGCTACCCCCTGGTCTCTATGAAAGTCCAAAGCTCTACTCAGTGGTGGTACAGACCACGCTTACTAGAGTGTTTCCCACTGGCCTAGAGGAGAGCGCGGCTTGAGCACGCCCTTGAGCAGTACTCTTTCCCATCTTCTAGGCTGAGTATTTTTCTCACATTATGCAAAGGAACCTCCCGCATCTCACCATATGTAAACCATTGTCAAGTACAAAGATTCAGCAAAGCAATCAATTAAGTCATTAGATAACCTCCAGGTGTTTAAGCTAATGAATTAACTTTAGATTGCATATTCTTGTCAATGAAATCAGCTAAAATCCAGCAGTAGTATATTCTGTCCTTATTAGCAAAATACCCTTAGTATACATTACTAAATATGCTGCCCATTACTAAATATGCTACAGGGTCTCACTATGAAGTTTGGACTCATAGTGATCATCCTCCGGTTTTCAGGCCGCCTAGCACTAGGATTACACGTGTGCACCACCACACCCAGTCTCAGTGATCGGCTCAGAGAGCCTTGGGGACAGGGCCAGCATGGCATGTGGTGCCAGGGTTTGAACCCAGGTCCTTGTGCCTGGCTAAGCAGGCATTTAGTCCACTGAGCCAATGGACAGTACAAATTAGCAAAAGATTGCTAGTGTGCACTAGTGTGCAAGACTGCCCAATATTCTGTTGATATTTGAGCCCAGATGGAAGAGGGAGGGAGCACCATGGAGCATTTAAGGAAGATCTTAAAGTGAGTGTCCTATTCATCAATTCATTTCAGATGACCTTCATTCATGAGTTTCCAAATGAGGAAACCTATCCTCTCTCTCCTCCCATTCCTTCAAATCAATAAGCTTGAAGGATATTCTAGTGGACACTCTAGAGGAAATTTATCTTAAACACAAGTGGGAAACAGAATCTGCTTTCAACTAAATCCGAGTCAGGCCCAACTATTTGAATTTCTAACGAGTTCCCTGGACTATTCTGCAAAAACCTCCAGTCTAGAGGAACTAATAAAATAATTGTTTGAGGTTTAATCCTTTACCATCATGAACTTTCCGCCAACCTTAATCTCTTACACCTAGCTTTCTCTAGGTGAATAAACACCCATCATTCCTACGAAAAGTGTGCAAACAAATTAAGACTGTGTCTTAGCAACAGATTTCTCAAAGCAAGAAACGGTGTCTAGTTGGTGACAGGTGCGCCTTAAGTGCTGAATTCAGCTGAAGAAAAGGGATTTTACTTCCTCCTGATCCTTGCAGACTCTGGAAGCTGAGGTACATGATGCATAATAGACAAAGTCATCTGTGGGAATGAGCGCTGCTAGGCTGTAGGAGTTCTAGGGGCCTCTGAGAATTTAGAATGCAGGCAATGGAGACACTGTTCTGCTCCTTGCTCAAATGACGTCCCTAAAAGAAATGCCTGATAATTATCAGAAACACGTGTTTCTTCAAATTACAAGGGGCAATTACAAGACACATTATGTAGTTCTTTCAGTTGAGGAAGCCTTTTCTTTCCTACTTGAAGATTTAATACTGATACTTCCTGTCAGTAAAATTCTGTATCAAGATAGTAGGAAATGTATCCAGTTAGGTCATGCCAATGCCCAAAGGTTAAATGGGTGGTCTTGGTTACTCATTAACTGATTCAACAAATATTGCCTGTTATGTGCCTGGAGCACTTGAAAACTTAAGACAACACAGTCATTCTGTCCACAACAAGTAGCAAGGATAGTTAGTTTATGAAGGATTTACAAAGCTCCAGATACTATGCTACAAATTTACATAAAATATATATTACATAAATTACATAATTATAGAATAGGGTGCTATAACTTACATCACATACAACACCATAGATTATGTCATAATGAAATAAGTACTCTCATCATGCCCATTTTTGTACTAACTCCAAATTTTTTAAAATATTTTTTTATTTATTTACTTATTTATTTGGTACAGAATCTCACTAGGCAGCTGAGACTTGTAGTGATCATCCTGTCTCAGCCTTTCCAGTGCTAGGATTATAGGCGCGTGGCATCGTGCCCGGTTTCAGGAGCTGGAACAGCATGTGTACCAGGGATCAAACTTGGGTCCTTGCACTTCGCAAGCAGGTGGTTAGACAGATGAGCTATCACCCCAGCCCCAGTAACCCCAAAGGTCATTCTTTGGGGGGGGGCAGGAGCATAGGGGATGAAACTGAGAACTTTGCACTTGCCAGACAGGTACTTTTGTTGCTGAGCTATCTCCCTGGCCCTTCCCAAATTTCAAATAAAGCAACTTTGCAATGGTTTGAAGTATTGTCAAGTATATGAGTGCATATTTAAACACTGATTTGTCTTAATGAAATTCCAATATTGTAATCATATTTTTTCATTTCTGAATAGCCTCATCAAGAAGGTGAGGCTATATTGCCAGAATGATTCCACAAGCCCACAGGTGTGTATTGCATTAAGAGGAGAGGAAAGTGGAGATCAGCACAGGTTCTCTGGGAACCTAATTAAGGTCACGCTGCAGACTTCTAGATGGAAGGGTGCACACTGTGCTTTAGATCAATGCAGAAAGGATGCAATGCTGTGATCCTGAGACACACAAAGAGGGTTAAACTTCAGATGAATCTTACCAAACAAATAGAAAATGAAGAACAAGCTATGCATTACAGCAACTGCAACAATTCAAAATGAAAATAGATCATAAGGAGAAAGGAGCTTGACACCTGAGGAAGTGAGGCACTGAGATGATCATAAATGTATCTGTATACCAAGCCAGGATGCCTAGTGTTTTTCTGCTGGTGGTGAAGCAAACATCATCAGATTATTGGAGCAGGATCATTAAGAAAGAACTAGAGAGGATGCAGCCAGGCAAGAGAGATGACAAAGTCCTAGATGAAGGCTTTACACAGTATTCTGTAGAGACAGGCAGATTTACAGTCTAGGTGGCTTAGAGAGAAAGAAGTTAAGAAGAACTTGGTAACCAAGTGAATAGGCAATGATTGCGCTTTTCCTTGAGGAGAGGAACATAGGAGTAGACGTAGATTGGAAAGTTTTCTATAGTTGTCATTTCAGTTTTTTGAAAATTGAGTGCTTGATTTTGAACTGTTGGCCCCTGGTAAAACTGATTCTGTGTCTCAGTTTCTTCATCAGCCAAGTATATGGCATAGATTGAGTCGCAATTTGAAATCAAGCACTTAGGCATCTCCCTAGGAACTTTTCCAGTGAATTCTTAACTGAGTTGAATTGCAAAGTTAATTTAATTCATGAAAACATGAGCTCTATCATTTCTTGTTCAGCATTATATGCTCCTCGGGCACCTCCATCTTTCCTGTGCCTTCCTTGGTCCCATCCTAATTTCTCTGCAAGTTAATTGAGCCCCTTGTTCAAGAGATGATGCCTATTTCCAACACACCTGTCTTAACCATTTCCAGTTCTACATGGCTCATCTATTCCTGGTCATCTTTACCACTCTTTTCTGCCAGCTTTGAGTTGTTATACTTTCCCTTCTCAACTTCTGGGCCTCATTTCTCCTTCCCAGCAGTGAGACCTTGGCATCATAGACAGCACTGTCACAGGAAGAGGAAGGCAAGGCTAGAGCTGGGAGAAGGCAAACTTTGGAGAATGTGATGGGAACCCCAAAGACTGACACTTCCAATTAAATCAATAAAGACCCAGAGAAGCCCTGGAGAGTCCACTGGTGCAGATGGCATTCAGCCCAAGTTCTCAAATGGAGCAAATACCTACACAAGGGAAATGATATTGGTGACACATTACAAGATAAACAGACTGCATTTCCCAATTATCCATTGACAACCATAGGCTCAACTCTTCTTGTCTGCCAAGGATTGGGTCCAGGATCCCCTACAGATACAAAAACATTGAATATTCAAGTCCCAGATATAAAGTGGTGTATGGTTTGCCTGTAGCCTATGCCCATCCTCCCAAATACTCGAAATCCTCTCCAGTGCTTCATACAATGCCCATGGTTTGTAAACAGCTATTATACAGAATTGATAGAGAACAATGACAAAGGACATCTGTACATATTCACCACAGATGCATTTTTTCCAGGTCATCTCAATCTTTAGTTGAATCTATGCATGCAAAGCCCACAGATATGGAGGGCCGACCATACTTTCACATTAGTAAACATTTCATTTGATTTATTAGCACCATGTAGTTATGGCTAAGGTCCACCACGGGGGAGCTGTGCAGAATTTATGCCTGTGACTACCTGAAAGGCATCGCAACAGTGTCTTCCCTTTCTCATGAGGAGAGGTTCTCACTTAAATTGGGTCATCACAGGCCAAGGTCCCACTGGGGCCTTAGCAAGCAGCCTCCACATATAGATGAATTTCGAGCTCCCCCAACAGCAAATGTGTGGTAAAATTCTTCACAATAAACTCAGCCAATAATTAAATGTTTGCCAGACTGTTCATCATAAAACCTTTACAACACGTATGCTGTAAAGCGCTAGGGGAGGATTTCTGGCATCCCACTGTAATGTATCATAATGTCCCTCTTTCTAAAAGATTCCTATTGAAAAATCCCATGTAAATTAACCCAAAAGTGCATAGGCTAATATGGGGTATTGTTTTGGATCCAGTGCCCTTCTGGCTGTTCACAATAATTTCAGTGCCTGCTATTTATTTGAACGTGTGAGCCATTATGCTATGATTACATACACAGCTATACTCAGTATTAAGTGTCCTAAGAGGTGGATGTTCCAGTATTTACCTATGACACTGAAGTTCTACTAAGGTTCAAGGAGGTTACACCCTTGTCCTTCGCTGCTGACTTAAAAAGCGACGTGTTGTAGGTTATCCCTCCACACAACTGATCTGATCATTCTGGCTCCAAAAGTTTCCCCAAAATAAAAACTATTTAAAAGCATGAAATCCACTGGTGAAGAGTAATACAATAAGAAGAGCAATTAGTATAACTGATGAACTTCCAGGCTCATGCTGAAGTCTTCTTTCTGTCCTTTTCCAGTCATTTACTCTAACCTCATGAGTAGTAAGCTTAACAACCTCAGAGGCAGTTGTGGGGTGAGTTCCTGCAGGTGCCTTGTGAGACAGGGTGGCCTCTTTTCTATGTATAGGCACTGAAGGGAAGAGACAGCCTCCTGATGCCACCAGCAGATGCAAGCCCAGCCTGGGCTGGGTGAGGCCTTTGCCCTTCATCTAGCTCACCTCCAGGTATAGACACTTTTTCAGGGCAGGTGTTACTGTGCCCATTTTGTACGCCAAGTCCTCATGAGACAAATGGATTACTGAGACCGTGCTCCTCACCAGAGGGTGGGATGAACACTAGTCCTTTAGACTTATACCAGATTTCTAAGTAGTTGGAGCAAACCTTTGGGACTGAAGAATGTGAACACTCACCACAGTACTAACTGCATGTCAAGGAGACATGTCTCAGTGTTGCCACAGGTTCCAGATGTGCGGCCCCTTCTCTGAGGACCACCGCTTGCTTTGGGCCCAAGGCTGCTTCACTCTGGGTGGCCTGTACTTTATGACCTTGGAACGCAGGGTGTGTCTGATCCCATGACCATGCACACAGCTACCCTGCCTCACTCGTTGGGTCGGTTCTCCTCAAATGTGCACCATGGACAGAGGAAGCACTTACAGGTCCCTTCTCTGTCCCCATCTGAAGCCCAGAATTTGACTTCTGAACCCCCTCTGCACGGCACGGCCTCAGAGCAGAACTGGGTCACCTGGCCCTTCCTCTTGGCTCCTTCTTCCTCACCTGTCTGCTGCCATTTCTACCAGCTCTCCATAGAGACTCCTTCAAAGAGGCTCAAGGGGAGTGCTGAGCCAGGTAACTGCTCCCCACTTTTCCCTGTGCCCCATCTTCTCACCTTCCTCTGTCCAATACAAATTAAAAACAAAGGATTTATTTAAATTCTCTTCAAAAAATCAGACTAGCCCTCCCTATGGCATACAGAAAGCTCCACATCTGTACTGAGGGGGTATATTCTGAAGATCCTGCAACATCCCCTTTGCTTTGCTGCAGGAGTTTATCCGAGAAAATGTAACCATTAACTTTCAAGTAGATTATCTGGATAAGTAAGAGTGTATACCCAAACATACTTTTGATATATTGGAAAAATACTGTTTAGTCTCCACTCACCAAAGGAGCAATTGTAAATAAAATAATACAGAATTATTTTTTTCATCTAGGGCTTCATGTGGGGCATTCTACTCTTTTCCCTGAGATGGCAGCAAAGTTTTGAACTCTTTTCCTCCTACTCACCATGTGCATAAAAACAAAATTCTAGCCTTAGTAGCTTTGGCTTCTTCTGAGGAATATGGCACAGATAAAACAAACCAGGTGTACAGAGCATCCGGGAGTCCTGGGAGACAGAAGTTTAGAAAGGGACATGTCATCTTCCTTTCCCTATGCCTTGATGCTTCTTTTAAAATAAGCTGATGAACTAAAACATATATCAGAGGGATAGTATGAGATGAGAAAAATCATTTAACTAACTAAAAATTCTATTTCATTGGGCCCCAGAAAAAAAGATGAAAAAAGAAAGAGAAACAAAATATGCTTACCCTGTCCCCTGGCAGAAGCCAGCCCTGTTTGTGAAAGTTGTAAATGGAAATCAATGAGCTCTTCAAAGCACACTGAATCCCTTTACCAACACGCTCTGGCAAAGCGAGAGCCAAGAGGATGGGAATCGATAGCTCTCCTAATTCGGAGGCCCCAAAGCTTCAGAACAGCCTGCAAGCCAGGCCAGCTGCAACACGCCTGCTCAGACAAGACTGTCACTGCCTTCCCGGGGCCTGCTCCAGTGGCAGCTTTCCCCCACACCACAGCTCTCCAATGGCCCCTTGGCTTCTGGCCACTCCTCAAAGGCAACAAGAAGAGAAGCCAATGCAATGCAGCCCATAGCCTGACTGCAGACTTGTCCAGGAATTCCTATGGGCTTGATTTATTCCCCTTGGCTGAATCTGACTCCTAGGCAATCCTCTTCTATACTTTCTGCTCTGTTCTGGTGAAGATATCCTCCACCTCTTGACTCCCATGGCTCTGAGCTGGCAGTCTATTTTAGGCAGCTTCTTTAGTTTCTTACTTGCATTTTAAAGTTTTATAAACTAAATGTGTACCTATAATACAGAAGTGTAGATCCTGATTATATGAATCAGTGAGTTTGGGTGGGACTGACTCTTCAATCAACATGTAGAATATAGCTAACAAGGTGGTACTCCTTTGCAATCACAGTACTCTAAGAGGCTGATGCAACAGAGTCACAAGTTAGAGTCCCAGCAGAGGAAGTCAGTGAGTGCCTGTCTCAGTATGAAAATTAAAAAGGGCTAGGATTTAGCTCAGCAGAAACATCCGGGGTTCACTTCCCCATACCTTAAAAAAAAGATACAAAATATTTCCACTAATCTAAGACTGTTTCTCCTTGATTCCTATTACTGACTCACCTTCCCAGAGACAAATACTGTTTTAATTTCTCCATTGTCATAAATCACCCTACTGATCTTGAACTTTCATAAATATTAGCACAGGGTATGTAATCTTTAATGTCCAATTTTTCTTACTCAACGTATTTCTGAAATTCATTTATGCTATTGAAGGTCTTAGTAGTTCATTGGCTTAGTTTGGTTTGGTTTGAGTTTTGGGTTTGGGTGCTGCTCTTCCAATGCAAACATTTCCTCTATGTCTGAGCCTTTGGATTCTACATTTAGATTTACTGACAAACAAGATCTAGTGTATGAGAATGGAATAAGAGCCGCAGGAAGGTATGTGACACCAGATGAACCTCTGATGCCGGATAAATGAAAAGCTTCCTTTTCTTTGTCCGTGCAATGGTTCGAAGCATAGAACTTCCATTGGCTCTCCACTTTCCTAATGTAGAAGACCCAAGAGCTCATAATCATATCTGTAGCTCATTCATATTCTGATTTACTAGAATATAAAACAAGGGACATTCTAACTCATCCTTCAACTATAGCAATGGTATGGTATGGTATGTTCAGTCTCCAGCCTTTCCATAATCCTGAGAGAAAAATCTCAGTTCCTCACTTGTGTTCTAATAAAAACCACTCGTGTTCCTCCTAGCCCTTTGCTATATAGTTTTTGTTGGTCTCTACTATATTGGATTCCTTGTAGAACTGATTCTACTTTCCAACAGAGAAAAGTGAGATTGTCCTCAAAGGAAAGGACAATCTTTTTTTAAAGTCGCTTTTGCATCCCTGGCATCCTGTACGGTGATTACACACAAATCTTGTAAATGAATGGGCAAGTGGATGACTGTCCAGATGGCTGGGTGGGTGGATGAATGGATGGATGAAAGGACACATGGAACAATTGGAAATATTGCCATGTTGCCTATAAGTGGAATGACTTGTCTAGGTTTTTTGCAATCCCAAACAGTATCAGATTATCAAGTATCTGTTTGCTCTGTCACACATACTTTTTGGCCTTGGAGTTCCTGTTGATCTACCCACCCAATAGGCAAATGTCTGGGTAACATCTAGCAACCAACCGGTGTGAATTCCAGGCCATCATTAATTAGCTTCCCTGTGCTTCAGCAAACCTTGTCTCAAGCACCGAAGGCTGGGCAAAGTAGCTGTTAATCTCCAACTATAGAGCCCAGAAATCAATCTGGACCCAGTGGAAATCTTCCCGGTATAGGACAAGCGCCAGTGTAGAATGAGTGGCAGTGATTCTGCTGCAGCAGGAGGCTCGTTAAACACAGCCTTGTGGGTAGCTGAAAGGTGATTCTGAGCCCATTAGAGAGCTTTGTAACACTGTGAATAGCATTTAGGGCTCAGCTGTTTCTCACCCACCTCTCAGATGGTCCCAGCAGGAAACAAGCCTGTGCCTGTCATGTTTATAGCTAATTAATGTTTATTTATATTTTTGAATAAGCCTTTCACCTGTCACACTTTAAAATAAATGTTCTGCTCTTCAATTAGAGATTGTCAGAGCAGAAAGGAATCCTGTCTTCTTGTGGGTTTAATGTGTGTGTATATAAATGTGTATCAGATAGGGAGATGGTTCCTTCTAAATCGCTTTCTCTCACTCCTCCTAGAAGCTAAAGCTTCCTGATCAGAGTCATCCTTTCCCTAGGTTTCAATCATGCACTTGGCCAGGAGCTTGCTCCCAGAGGATGAAGAACAGAAATTATGGTCTTTCTCGAATGAAAGGCATAGCAGTCTGCATAACAATATTGTACACTTGAGCCGGTATAATGCTGGGATTTTCAAGGGGACGTTTTTGCTTTGTTCTTTTGCAAAACGGATTCAATTCAGTAAGTCTGCAATGTTCAGACCTTGCACATTTCAAACAATACGCTGTCTGTTAATTGGCTACTGGGAGACAGACACCTTTGGAATGATCAGTTGGATGCATGTCTTTTTTAGCTACGGACATGGACCATGCCATATATTTGATGCTAATAACTGAGATTTTGGCGAAGCACTTGCGCTATGAGGCATCAGTTTGAATTCCACAGAAACCTAGAGGCTGCATGGCTAGAATAGCCATACTCACTGACTCCTGTACAAAGCCTGCACTTGTTCAAGACATAGAATATGATGCTTCAATCGTATGTGTATGGTAGTAGTGATCAGATCAGAATAATTAATATTTCCATCTCTTAATAATTATACTGCATGGGGAGAAAATAAGTTTGGCTACTCTGGTTATCTGTAAAATATTTAATAGGTTATTATGAACTGCAGGCATTTGTTCCATTCTAATGAAGAATATTAGATTTTTAACATTTCTATCTTGCAGGATTTAGGTACTCATGACTCAGTCGCCTTCTAGCCCTTCTTCCACCAAACTTTACCAGCCTCTAGTAATTACTATCAGATCACACTTTCTGGCAACCATAAGTGAGGAAACTTGCAATATTTATCTTAATTATTCAAACCGTATTTTAATAAATGTTACAGGAGATAGAAATACTAACTGTCCTCATTCGGTCATTATACACATTGTATACATGGGTCAAATTACCAGCTGTGCCACCAAATAAATAGGTAGAATAAAATGATAATAATTTAAAAGGACAGTGAGGCTCATGTGAGAGTCCTTGTTGCCAGTTGTAAGGCTTCCAGAGATGAGGCATTGTCCCACGTCTCCTCTAGAAGTAGACACTCGGGAACTCACAACTAGTCCCATCTGGACACCACCATGTACCCTTTGTTGATTGCAGTCTGCATTTTTGCCCTGGAAGAAGCTATAATTATGAGGATATCATTAGATCCTTCTGGAGAATAACTGAACCTGAGGATGGTGTTGGAAATGCTGACACAGTCTTTCAATGAGTAAATAATGAAGAGAATGTGGGTGTTTGGAAGAAAAACACAATAATATGATTCCTACCTCTGTCATACACTTCAAGTGACTTCAGTCACATCATTGGACCCATTGCTGTCTTCTGAGTTATAAATATGAGTGTATGTTATAAACCCATCCACTTTTCAACAAACAAACATTAAAAGTAATTCAGTGTGTTCACATATAAGATACTTACAAAGAGATGCTTGAGTTAGCCAATCTTAAAGGTTCTGCACTCCGTGTTAATTTCCTTGAGTTGGGAAAGGTCTCTAAATTTTGGACATATGTCCCTCCACAACTTTTCACACAGGTATTTTCACAGTTTGTAGTTAATGAATAAGCATTTCTATATGGTTGCTTGGCTAGCATTTCCTCTTTCTTATATTGAGCCAAGACCTCTGGCTTTAGACAGGCTGTTTTGCCCCAAACTAGAGGCCCAAGAGAAAAGCCTAAATATAAGAGAACCTACAAGAATGCCAGAGTCATTTTCAGAATTTGATAAGTTCCACATGAATAAAACATCTAGAAGTATTTATTTTTCTTTCTTTTTCTCTTTTCTTTTTTTTTTATTTTAGTACAAAGTCTATAGGGTCTCACTATGTAGATCAGGCTCATAGTGATCTGCCTGTGTTCAGCCCTCCAAGAGCTGGAATTACAGGTGCAAGCACCACACCCAGTCTCAACTTCCATCTCTGCACACTACAGGGGCGGAGGGGGCTGGCACAGGGATTAAATTTCAGTCACTGTGTCTGCCTATGCATGCACTTTTAATCTAGTGAGCTATTTGAACACCTCTAGAAGTATTTATTTTTCAAACACTAATGCTATGTAGATTTTCCTTCTTGTTCAAAAAGAAGAGATTTTGTAAATGGACAAAAATTAAGACCTAGGAAATATAATGAATACTGAACCAATAGTCTGGTCACATTGTAGGATGAATGTGTCCCCAAAGAGATGTGCAGGAGTTCTGTTCCTCAATACCTGTGAGCACTGCCTTATTTGGAATAGGGTCTTGGCAAGTGTATAAAGGTAGCCACAGTGAATTAGATTGGACCTTATCTAATGGTGGCATCCTGGGAAGAGGGAAATTTGGAAACCAACACGGGGGAACGTGGCCTTGCAGAGGCTGAAGCAGAGATTGCAGTTATGTTCCCACAAACCAAGGAACTCTAAATAAGTTGGCAACTCTCACAAGCATAACAGGCACCAGAATGGCTCTCTGCTACAGAGTCATTGGTGTGAATATAGCCTCACAAAACCCTGCTTCCAGCCTCCAGAAAAGTGAGCTAAGAAGTTTCGGTTGTTTTAAGTCACCAGTTTGAGGTAGTTTAAAAATGGCAGGTGAGAAACAAATGCAACCCACATTGCAGCTTATCAGACCTCAGTCTTTAGCTTTCATTTGGTATTCTTGTCTTGACAGAAGAGCAATTGCCTCCTGGGGGAGCCAGGAAGGAGTGGAAATAGAAGGAAATGACTTACCACAGGCCTCCGGCCAATGCTGTTCAGATAGTGGAGCAGTCCTTTGGTGTGGTAGATCGTTGGCTGGCGATGGGCTTCAGGAGAGAGCCACTGTCTGTTCAAATCCTCCCCTCTCAGTGAGCATCTGTGACTGCAGGCACAGACAATAAGCAAGTAAATACACACTTAGAAGAAAATAGCTTGAGAAAATAAAACTTGACAAGATAAACAATTAAGCTAATGAATCCAACTTTCCTCTGACTTCTGCCCAAATGGCACCAGTTCCAGATGTCCAAAAAGCTGCAGATCTGTCCTTTATGCCCCCCAAAGTGGCATGATTATTCACAATTCCAAAAAGAACTAGAAACCATATTTGATGTAATACTGGGTGGTCAGAGCTTTACAACAGACTCTGAGAAATATACTTCTTTACACATCCATGAAGACCAAACTCAATACACTATTCTCTAGGTCCTTCAGTTCTCCAACTAATTAAGGTGGTCTCAATCTATCAGATTGAGTATAATGTGTATGATTATTTCCAGCCATCCTAATAGCTCTGCATGGTGGATATTACTACACCTCAATGAAGAGACTGAGACTCAGAAACCATTAAATAATTAGCCCAAGAGGCTCTGGGGAGATGGCTCAGTATAATAAGTGCTTCCCTGGCAAGCACAAGGGCCTGAGTTCAACCCCTGCTTCCACACAAAACAAATAATAATTAGCCGAAGATCACATCACTAGTCTTCATCCACACTTCTTTGTGTCTAACTTTTATGCTTTTCCTATTGTATCGCTTCCCTACCCATACAGATGACACTGATACCTTAATAATTTACTCAGAGTGCCAGAGTATCTTTATCAAAGATGTCACCATAGGGGCCAACCAGATAGTTCAACAGATTAAAAATACCTGCTTAGGCAGACGCAGTGATCGGTGGTTCAATCCCTGGCCTGCTGTGCTGGCCCCACCAGTGGGGCATGCAACTGAGATTGGGCATGGTGGCACACACCTGTAATCCCGACACTTAGGAAATTGAAAACAAGAAAATCAATACAAGTCTGATCTGTGTAATGAGACCCTGTAGACCCTGCATTAAAGAATACCAAATAAATAAATAAAAGATGCCAACATAGTATAGCACAACTAGGATAAGCTAAAAACTACGCATTCCCTTATTTGGGGGATGGTAACATTTTCATTCAAAAGTCCCTAGTTACTTCACAAAGGTGACTTAACTGCTTAAACATAGCACTGAGATGCCAGTTTTCATGTAGTTATTGTACAAATGTTGCATGAAGACCAGAGATCATCGAGTTCAGTTCACACCCCACAATTGTCCCTGAGTGTCCTATTAAAATAATATTTACTCAGCAGGGTTAACCATCAAGGTGCCAAAGATTTAGATGACATTTAAGTGGATGCCACTTGAACATATACTCACAAGTGAAATCAACCATACACACATGTGCAAATATCATATAGTCTCCCTAGTATAAGAAATCAAAAGAAGAAATACAAATAGAAAGGTATAACAACAACTAAAAAGAATTTAGACAAAGAGTTAGGGTAAACTAAACTGCATATGTTGCAGGGTAATAATCAGCTTCTCTTCTGGATGGTTAACAACATAAGTTTTCAGATTGAAAATTGCAGAAATGGAAGGGCTGCAAGGTCAGCCAACATTTTGGCCTTAGCCTTTCAAGGTCAGTGAAGACTCGGGACATAGGAGAACCTGTACTGTAACATCATGGAACTCAGTTGTGCCCCAAATTTTTGATCAAAGAGATTATGGAGCCACAGAGGAATGTGGTCAATGATCTATAGTGTGCCTAAAGAGAGTCACATGGAGAGCAAATTTTCTCTCAGGCTTTCACAGAGAGCAAATTAGTCAAGCAATGGCCATGACTCATCCTCATGGCTGACACTGACAAAGGATCTACATAGTGAGGTCAGGGTTACAGAATAAACCTTGAGGGGACTTGAATGACCTCATCAGAAACATTTTTTTATTATATAGGCCTTGCTTTATCTCAGTCTTAACCATCCAGCAGAAAAGTATAAAAATGAGGTATATAAAATAAAGCCATGATAATATGCTGAGCTGTAAATGGCTCTAGTCAACTACTTCTTTGGATAATCCACTACTGTTGTGGACAGCTGGACTGTGTTGGATTGTTTTGTTGAATGCAAGCACCTACAATAATTGAATGACAATAGAATACCCATCTCTGACAGGACTAAACAAGAAAAGAGGATACAAAGGAAGGACCATTCTGTGTTTGTATAAACAGTACACTTAGGATAAATATGCAGTATTTCCCCATAATTCTATGAGAAGAAGGATTTGCACTAGTAGTGTTTGAACAGGATATGCTGTCTACTTCTTGTACTGTGGATAACCACTAGGAAGATAACAATGTAAAAAGTATTGATTATTGAAACTGTACTATAATCCAGGTTTTTTTAAAAAAGGATAGGTATACAGCTACATTGTCTTAATTAATTGAATAGAGGCATCTGTTCTAATAGTGTTTGTAAATAAAGTATCATGTATGCACCTTGTAAAACAAAAAACCACTACAAAAACAATATGCAATGTATTGATGGTTGAATCTTTTCTACTGATTTGATTTGAAACTGTCTCATTGCTATTTATTCTTCAACAAAACTATGGAAAATAAAAAAAAAATGATGTAGATGAGACAGTCAGTCCCATAATCCATCACCTGGCACCTGCAACACCCCACATCCCACCACCACGGCCTTCTATCCTCTAGCACAATGGGATCATAGCATTTCCTCTATGCAACCCTGTGTTCTGCCCCTTCACTAAGACCCCAGCATTCCGCTCCATTTCTGTTTACTCAACTTCCAGGGCATTACTCCGGCCCACAAACACTCCTGAATCCTAACTCCTGAATCCTCAGTATCACAAGATACTACACTTCATATGTCAATTTGCTGCAGTAGCACCCTGAATTTCTTTTAACAAGACACTTATTAAACCATGTTGGATTTAAATTTTTTTTTTTTTTTACTTCTTTTACTTTCCTCACTAAACAGCAAGGACCGGGAGCTTTCTGAGAACCACAACAGCCTGCTGCTTAACATCGAAACTCTAATATAGGACCTCTGTCAAATTTTGTGTTCAGTCAATAATTTGGAATAAATAAATGCACTAGCATTTAAATGTATAATTAGATCATGTTTCCTATTTGCAAGTCACTGTATTTTCAATAAATCTTGGAGAGGGAAAGAATTTGTTCAGCGTCCTCCTTTTATCACTTTTTCATTTCCATGTTCTGAAATTATCTTTAAATATTAGCTTCCTGCTGTTCGTTAGCCCCCTCCTAGAGCTCCTGAGAAACAGGACATCTTCAGGTTAATCATTTATCTTAATTTCTCCATTAAAATATTTTGACTAGAGAAATGGTAGGTTTTGTGCATTTTCCTCTGTGGACTTTTTTTTCATGCCTTTCTTCTCCTTTCCTATTTTTAGTAGAAATGACATTGAGACATAGGATTTCTTTTTTTTTTTTTTTTTCTCTTTTGCCTAGTGACCAAGGATGGAAGTAAAATGTGAAAAAAAATCTTTAATGTCAACAGAAATAGAAGAGGGCAGGCATCCCAGGCTTGCTCCTAAGCATTTCACTGTGCTTAGATCGATTAATTAATTTCTTTTCTCAGATCAAGGTATGTCTCAGGCACAATATCTTAAAGCCTCAGGATTCTCTTTAACAACTCTATGATTCTCTCTGCCTTGACCTGGAATCTCATCAACACTGGAGGTTGTTTAATTTATTTATTTTTAATATTGACTGTTATTAAATCCTTTGAGGTCCTTTAAAAGCATTTATATTTGGGTAAATGGAAATGGAAACATTGTATGCGTCCAGTAGCCAGTAATTCTGTATCAGCTCTCCTGCTTCTTATTTCCCTGTGCTCTGTGGAAACCAGGTTAAAGGGCAGCCCCTCTATGGAGAACACCAACAAGGAGAAATCCAACTCTACATCACAATTCCTCCAAACAAACAAACAAAAATATGGTGCAACCAGAAGCCTGTGTTTTGGTTTAGAAGACCTTTATTTCCAATCTTCAGTTCTATCACCAGGTGTGGGACTTGAAGGACCCCTTTGATAGTTAATATTCTCCTATGGACAGATGTAAGCATGCTAAGCCTATCTTCCAGAATAATTTTGAAATAGTGAAATGATATCTGCTTCACTTACATTTTCATAGATCTATATCTACCTACATCTATGTCCCTGACCATATCCGTACCTGTATCTATGTCCTCAGCTATTTCTACAGCTATGTCTTCACCTATATTTATAATGGTCTGGGATGCTAGCGTAATTGCAACCCTTTCAATAATTTCCTTACTTCATCTTTTTTCCATATGAAGAACAATCAAGTAGCTATGCACAGGTTAAATGGAACAGAGAAGATGCCTGTGGAGGGAGCCCCAAGAAAAGGCTGTGGTCTATGTTAAGTACCTGCTGACTTTAGCACATTCCAGGTTGCAGGCAGTAGGATTGAGCAGAGAAGAATTTTTCCAAGAAACAATTGCAATTGAATAATCAATAGAAATAGCTGACTAAATTTGTGCCATTAAATTGCCAAAGAGAGGACAGCACTTGAGATGAGCCAAGCACATAATTTTGGAGGGAAACTGGGCCAAGGAAAGATACGTAGAAATTAGGGAAGCTGTTAATTTTGGGCAAGTTGATTTTGTTTGGTTCCTTTGCAGAGGTAGAGGCAATGCATCACTCCTTTGGTAGACACAGTTTGCATGGATTTTGCAGCCCAGAGGCTTGTCTTTATATTAAAGCATTTCCATCTGACTGTGATTTTGAAGTGCGGCCCTTCCACTTTGGTAGTTCCTCCACCACTGCAATTGCAGACCATTACAATACGTACTACTCCAACTTGATAATTTTTCTTTTTAAAGAAAATCCATTTGCATTCAATCTTCAAATGCACTTGGCGTTTTGTGTTAATAATCTCAGAGATTCATGCAGTCTGACGCACCACTGCTGTTCTTTCCAGGGATTTGTTTTACAGATTTGGAGATAAAATGCACCCCATCTTATTATCTACTGTAGCATTTCTGCAATGACAGATGCTCCTTCAACTTGGAGAGAATCAGCAGATGGACAGCGACAAGTGGCTGGCAATAAATTCAGCACCTATAATTTCTGGAAAAGGGTCATTCCTCAAATAGAGTTTGAAGTCCAGCTTTGCTTATAAGAAGAATAAAGTGGTGATCATCATTTCTTTTTCCCACAGAAAATTACAGCCTTACAAGGAAAAAAGAATGAACTTCCTTTTTTTCCACAGGCAAAGTCATTTGATCAACTAATCCTTCTCACTTTTTAAAGCTTCAGTTAAAATACAGTCTTATTGAACATAGAGCATATATGCCCAAAGCATGCTAGAAATAGGGCACCCCAGCCAACCATACTGAGCGGGCATGGTGCAGTTTGAGGCTTGAAACTCCTGCATCTTAGGATACCTCCTATCCACTAAAAGCACATTCTGATGCCCTTCTCCAGTTCCCTAACCCTGAGAGTTTCCACAGAGCTAGGATCCCTGACCAAAAGTGAGCCTAATCATTTTGCCCTGAGTTTGGATGTTTCTAGGTGAGTCGTGCTTGACCTGCTTGTGCTTGGGCCCCTCCACTGCCCATTTTTATTGACATCACTCCACTTACATATTGTTTATTAGGTATTTACAACTATGACTAAGGAATCTGTGACCTTCACAACTAGAGTTCTGGTGAGGTACCTTTCCCTTTAAATTATCATGTGCTTCAACTCCAGAATATATGGCTCTTTTTTTTTTTTTTTTTTTTTTTTTTTTTTTTTTTTTTTTTTTTTTTTTTTTTTTTTTTTTTTTTTTT
>PVKA01038199.1:0-20425 GCA_004027165.1 Ctenomys sociabilis | reverse complement strand
AAAAAAAAAAAAAAAAAAAGAGATATAGCTTAGTGACATAAGCACCTGCCTGGCAAGCACAAGGTCCTGCGTTAGATCCCTGGTACAAAAAGCAACAAACTAAAAAAACAAAAACAAAAAAAAAAAACACGCTCAGTCGATTATCTTAATGATTTTGTTTGGCCTATAGGGCTTGGAATGCTTGCCAGGGCCAGTTAATGGGAACAAAGGCAATCATGGCCAAGATGGTTGTAGTCATGTCAAATCAAGCTGGATCTCTACTGTTAGTGTCCTGAGTTAGAGCTTATTGTTTTCTTTCATCTTCTGATTCAGCTCATCCGGTTTACATGCTCATCCCCTTTTATAAATGTTTTTTTTTAGGGCAAAGTTTCAACTCCTACCCATCAGGAAAATCTTTAGGCTTCTTACCTTTCCTCCTTCCCTTCCTTCTTTCTTTCCTTCCTTTCCTTCTCTCCTTCCCTCCCTTCCTCTTTTCCTTCCTTCCCTCCCTTCTTTCGTTCCTTTCATTCTTCCTTCCTTCCTCCCTCCCTCCCTCCCTCTTTCCCTTTCTTCCTCCTTTCCTTCCTGCATTCTTTTTTTTTTTTTTTTTTTTTTTTTGTTTCCCACAATGAGAATAGAACTCAGGGCACTGAGCTACATCCTCAGCCCTTTTTATAAATGTTTTATTTTAGGGCAAAGTTTTATTAATTTCTAAGTTTTCCAGGCTGGGCTTGAACCTGCTACAGCTTCCCAAGTAGCTGGGACTGTAGGCACCATGCATAGCTTTTTGAATTCCTGTGCTTATCCATGTTGCATGGATGGCACATACCTGTAATCCTAGCATTTTGAGGTTCTTGTCCCTTCCATACACACAAAAGAAAAAGAGAAAAAGAAGATATAGCCATGGGGTTCAGTTCAGTGCTGAAAAAAGTGTCCCCTAAATGAGTCATGTTCAGAGGTGGAACATTTGGAAAACTTCCGGGATCATGAGGGCTCTAACATTATCAAGCAAATGAATCCACTGATGAGCTTCTTAGCTGTGTGGTCATATAGGGCCGCAGGTTCTAGCTGTATGAGAAGGTCACTGGGGCTTTCAAGGACATGTGTTGCCTGGCCACTTCCCTTCTGGCTCTTCCCATCTCTTTCTGCATCCCAGCTGCCATGAAGTGAGCAGCCTTCTTCTGCTAGATGGCCTTCCCAGATGGCCTTTCTGCCTTGCCAAGCCCAGGAGCAAAGGGCTCAGTGACTATGGACTGAAGCCCCAGAAATCCTGAGCCAAAATAAACTCTCCCTCCTTTAAGTTGAGTTCCTTGGTTGTTTGGCCACTCCAGTGAAAAACTACTAACACATCTCCTTGGTTAGCTCAAGGATTTAGAACTTGGTGTGAGCCCACCCAGTCCCTTTACAGTTATTTCAGCATGGGTGTGTTTGGGTAATAGGTGAAGGTGTGCCATCAACCTTCTGAGAACAGAAATTGCAGGGCCCAAGTTAGTGGAGCTGAATCAACTCACACTTTCAGGATATAAATAATATATTCATAAATTTAACAAAAGGACAGATTGAAGATGTGTTCATGAGTTTGGCTCTTGATAGACCAACCATCTTTCTACGTGGCAAGGGTGAGGTCACATTTTCTGTAGAATGAATAGAATTTTCTTTTTTGTGTGACCCTAGGGAAATCTCTGTGTCTGATTTTTGGGAAGTGTCTTTTGGCTTCATGAGCCCTCAGTGAGAGTGCTCCATCATTCGTGGCTCAGTTGGGGCTGCCTGTGGAGAGACACCTCTGGAGACCCCACTCCCAGGTATGGAAGAGCCTGTATATGTGAAGATCTTCTTGGTAGGTTGCAAGAGGTTCTGCAAAAGAGATTCGTGCCCTGGTCCCTGGAAGCTCTGGCTGTCGTCACGTGTGGAGATGGGGGTCTTTGCTGATGTGATTAAGGATCTCAGGGTAGAGTGTCCTGGATCATCCAGGGGGCTCAGAATGCCATCTGTGTATCCTTATTCGACACAAAGGGAATCTGACAATGTGACCATGGAAGCAGAGATTGCAAGTGTGGGGCTGCAAGTCAAAGAATGTGAGGAGAGAGAAAAAAGAGGAAGTCAGGAGAAAGAGGGAGGGAGAGCCTATGCCTTACAGCCCCTGCAGGGATGTGGCCCTGCTCATACTTTGATCTCTGTCCAGTGGTTTTGATTTTCAGACTTAACTTTGTGTTTTAAGTCACCAAGTTTATGGCAATTTATTATAGCAGCAATATAGTTTGGTCATTTGTGTAATGCAGCCCTGGTGCTTAAGATTTTCAGCTTTTTACTGATTCCAACTCTGCTTTATAACTGAAGCCTTTGGGTGGAAGAGAGGTATAGAGTGAGGGTGAATATGGAGGGATAGTGCATCTTAAGCAAGGGAGTTGTTTTGGTGGAACTCAGGCCCTTGCACATGACAGGGAAGCACTTATTCCACTGAGCCATCTCCCTGGCCCCTCTTGTGCTTCTTCTGACCTCATCTAAATTAATTACCTTCCAAAGACCCCATCAGCACTCCAGGTGGGTAAGGCTTCAATATTTGAATTTTAGGGGCCAGAAACATTTTGTGCATGGTGTTCTGACTGGCCACTTTGTTGCTGATGTGTTTTTTAAACTTTTATGCTTAGAAAGAATAGAACAGCTTGTGTTCTTGTGTGGTGGGCTGTAAGAAAGGGACCAAATGAGAACGGTGACATTTTGGCTAGGCAAGTGCCCTACCACTGAGTTACACTCCCAGCCCCTTTCACCACCACCTCTACCACCACCACCATCATCTTGTGGTTCTTTGGAGTGAACCTGGGGTACTCTACCACTCAGCCTTGTCCCCAGCCTCACCATCTTTTATTTTTGAGTGATGCTCTTGCTACATTGTGTACTTGAACTTCTAATTTTCCTACTTTGGTCTCCTGAACAGCTGGCCTTACAGGCATGTGCAAGCTTAAATTTTGAAGAACAATTGAAAAAGAAGAGGCAGTTACTTGGGAGATGGGAAATTATGGGGAAACAGGAAATCTCGCACTACTTATCCTGAGATGGTACCAGTGGTCTCTGTCTCATGAGCATGACAGTGCTTCTTAGATTGAAATTATGTTAGCGAAGACAGAAGGGGAAAGCTATTGGCTTTGAACAGATGACATTATTGTTCCTGACTGTCCTATCCTTCTTGCTGAGAGGAGTATGCATATCTGCCTGTTGTCAGGAGCTCTATGGTGTCTGCCTTGGTAGGCATATACTTCCCACCCAGCCCACTGATATCAGATTAACTGTATGATGTAAGTGATTGGAAAAGGCAGTGTTTGGACCTAGAGGAAGCTCCAGGGCTTGCTGCAATGTTTCTCAGTGTCCCTGGCTGTCTTTTCTGCCAAGGGATCAGGAAGTCACAGAGGAGGACTGTTCCTTTAATCAAGAGCCCAGAAGATAAGAAGCAGAACCATGGCTGATTCTCTGTGCCACACAGGAGACTCTCAGTCTTTGAAGTTCTGGCCTGTTGACTCCCATTGAGTTGTATCATTACATGGAGGTGCAGGGAAAGAGAGATCAGAACCAGCCCAGGCACATCTTGGTTATCTTAATGGGTAAGGCAGGAACTATGGTGGTGATAGTGAAGTTTTAGAAAATGAAACTCCTATGGGGTTAACAGGTTTCACTGGAGGAGGAGGGACAAACATTTTGGTCAGGGTGGCTCCTGGCATAGAGAGCTTTGTATTTTAAGCAAATATGGAGGTGCTGGTTGAGTGGGAAATAGGAAATATGAAGCAAAGAGATGGCCCAGACAGGGCAGAGAAAGATAAAACAGGACAGAGATTGTCTACGACAGGCATAGATAAAGGCATTAGGTTGTGTGTGGTGTTGTGTGTTTCTTGGAAAGGTATTTGAATTTTATGCCCAAATCTCTGGGGAGCTAATGAAAATTTTAACTGTGAGCAGTAGTATCACATTCAGATTTTCGAATGGAAGCAATGAATGATCTAGGCAATAGCAGCCACTCCAAACATTGTTCAATAGCGCAAAGGAAGTGGTGAGATCTAGTGCCTCCTAACTGCTCTTAGCGCTTTGTTTGCAAAGGTGTTTTAGAATACCACCTCGTTAAAAGCAGCCCAAGCATGTCTTAGTTTCTATTGAAAAATGCACATAATAGCATTTGAATATATATATATACTTTTCCTTTTAAAAGGCGATAACATGTGACCCTCTGATTGTGTTTCAGATTAGTGCCTTACAGTTCTCTGGTGGTGGAATTACTGTGCAGCTGAGCACCATTAGCTACCATGGTGATCTGTATAAACTTTTGATTTTTACTCTGAGTCAATGATGGCTTAATATATTCCTATAATGTCTCACTGGTTGTAGAAGGGAAACTTAAGGAACACAGATGTTAATGCACAACCAGTTGGGAGAATAAATTGAAAATATTTCTTTTTTCTTTTTTCTTGTCTTTTTTGAGATAGGGTCTCACTATGCAGTTCAGGCTGGCCTCACACTCACTTTGTAGCTCAGGCTGGTCTTGAACTCACAACAATCCTCCTGCCTCAGCCTCCTAAGTGCTGGGATTACAGGCATGCACACCACACCCGGCTTGAAAATATTTCTGCAAATTTACTTCACGTAAGTCTTTCTCCTTGGTGTGAGTCAGTCACCTTCTGCCTTTGAAATTGTTCTAGAGACACACTGAATCTTCTTCCCAAAATGAGAGTAAACTTTATACCCAGAATGTACTATTTTCAGAGAAGTACATGCAAATATCAACTGGAAACCTCTCATCTTGCCAATTAGAAGCAAAACATACAAATCTGAAATAAACTAGTTTATATTTAGTATAAAAAATGCATACTTTTCAAAATTTAGGTAGTAAAGCAGGTTTCTGCTGAAACCCAATGGGATTTAGGGTTGATGTGAATGCATGTTTGGTATAAATTCACTCTTCACATCATGTGGGATATAATACTAGTTTGAAATTTATTTTTGTGAACAAAAATATTTTCTACCCACAAGCAACTTAAGATAGATTAAAAGATGTTTCACTTCTTCTTTTTTTTTGGCAGAACTGGGGATTGAACTCAGGCCCTTGTGCTTGCCAGGACAGCACTTATTCTACTGAGCCATCTCCTTGGCCCCATGTTCCATTGCTTGAAGAAGAATAAGTGTATCTTTATGAATTAAGACTTGCCTGCCACATTTTATGGCTCCAATCAATAGGTGTTGCATAAATGAACATGTATTGTTGAGATATATATAAACTTTATGACGTAATCTTTCAACATATGTAGATCTAAAATGATATATTTTTTAGTGAATTTAGAACAGGCTGTACAGGGTATATAGGGTCTCACTACATAGATCAAACTCACAGTGACCTTCCTGTTACCAGCCTCCCTAGCACTGGGATTACAGGCACACACCACCATGCCCAGTCTCAGTTGCCATCTCAGTGGGCTTTGGGGACAAGGCCAGCATGGCACTCTGGGGATTGAACCCTGGCTGCTGTGTAAAATAATATTCTTTCTATATAAAAATAATTACTGTGGATTAAGTAAAATAGTGAAATGCTTTTAATAAATCTTATGAAAGCTGATGGATTCCATTTCTCATTTTCTTTGCTTCTCTCTGTCTCTGACTCTCTATCTGTCTATCTCTGTCTCTGCCTCTCTGTCTCTGTCTGTCTGTCTGTCTTGTCTGTCTGTTTCCGTGCTAAGAATTGAACCCAGAGCCTTGGGCATGTCAGGAAAGCGCTGTACTACTGAGCTACCTCCCCAATCCTGATGATCCATATTACTACTTAAGGGGACAAGGCTTTGAGTTGTAGCACTCCAGGGGAACATGGTCCACTGAATGTACAAGACATTGGAATTGAGTTCCAAGGAAGTGTAAAGGAATCTGACAAATGTCTCTTTCCATAGATTGCATCATTAAACTCTCCTGTGAGTTTCCAAAGGTCCATAGTTAAAAAGGACACAGCTGAGTGTTTAGGAAAGTGTATGTTTGGTGTGCGGTGTGAAAGGGCAGGCGTCAGCATGCTGAATGGGTAGAAACCAGGTATGACAGTATTAGAGACTAGGAATCAGTTTATCGAGGACAGCTTGGGCTTGTGTTTCTTGAGGATACTGAGGTAGACAGGTCCAGTTTGCAGTTGGAGATGTGTGATGGGAGCTGTGAGGCATTTTCTGGGTCTTAACAATGGGAAGAACTAAAGACAGTATTTCTTTATTTATTTCAAGAATCTGTCAGCACTTATCCCAGGAAAGGGGCCTTCATGATTTGGATATTTATCTGTACAGGAGGCACCTTCTAAGCTTTGCTGTCTGTGTGTGACACAGCGTAGTTACTTTGAGGTTGTGTTCAAGGTGCTTTGCTGACATGGCATTAGGTCCTGGGATACCTGCGATGATCACAGGTGTGGCTGGGAGCTTGGCTGTGTGACAAGGACTCTGAGTGGCACCTGTGGTCATCTGCTGTGTGATGCTTGCAGACAGACCATGGCTGAGCTGCCATGACTGGAGCTGCAGCTGTCATGGAGCTGTAGGCCCCTGTAATGCTAAGAAAAGGTTTGATGAAAGAAGCTGTCTGTACTTGACCTCTGCTTTGAGGCAGGGCTTGAAGTGTTATAGTCTTGTCTATTAGGAACAGCGTATCACTTTTAATAGGAACACAAAAGCTATACACAGTATCCACCTCCTTTCCTGAGCTGCCAAGTGGAGCCTTTGTAGGTCAGAAGTGGGGAAGTATGCGTGGGAAGGAGACAGAGTAGAGCAGTAGGGGACTGGAGAAGAGCAGGACTTCAAAGCCAGTGAAAAGAATCAAGAGGCTGGAAGAGAGACAGAGAGCAAGTTACAGTAAAGGTAAATCATATCTAAGTGAACAATGATCATTTACTTGAGGAAAGGGCAGCAGGCATCAGCTGATAGCTAACATTGTCTGACTATGAAAGGAGTAACCTTTCTAGGGAGCAAGGGATTCACACAACGAAGAGGAGGAAAGGCATTGTTCTTTGCAGAGCCAGAGAGAATGTGGCTTTTATTAAAATAAGAAAGGTCAAAGGAAGACAGGTGTTGAAAGCAGGCAGAGTCTAGTGGAATAATTCAAAGTGCTCCAAAGCAGATGCCTTCCCTATTGGCTTCCCGGTTCCTTCTTCAGCCATCACCAGGGGGACAGTAACACTGAGCTGAGTGGCTCTTTCCTGCCCTAGCTCTTTGCGGTGGATAATTAGCTGCACTTCTGATGAGGTTAGTCAGTAATATGGAGCACTAAAGATCTTCTTCTTCTCTTTTTGTCAGTGCCAGAGAGTTGGACCCAGGGCCTCTTGCAAGTTAGGCAAGTGCTGTAGCCCTGGGCTCCATGAGCAGCCTTGCAGTACTAAATCTATCTGGATTCTGTGGGAAAAAGAGCTTGAGAGAATCACAAGTACTTAGCTTAGGTAATGAATGTATGTGACCCAGAGTCTGCATGGACTGCATTTATAGAAGTCCTTCATTTGCGTAGTGCTTTCTACACTGGTCTTATCCATGGGCAAAAATGTCATTTCCTGGTGTGACCTGTGGAAAGAGGACTCAGTTCATGGCTATCCTTTATTAGCTGCTATAATTCACTACCTGAGTTCCTTTACAACAAGAAAGGCTATAGAGTGGGAGAGAGCCTCCCTGGCTCCACAATTCATTGAGGATTGAATTATGCCTTTCTTGTTAGAGTTTGGATCTCAAATGTTCCCCAACAGGTCTTTTGTAGGAGGTCTGGTTTCCAGCCCACCGTGGGAGGTGGTAGGATCTCAGAGAGCTCCCTATGGGCCCTAATGGGGAGAGGATTCCAGCCTCTTCTTTCTTTGTTTTATGCCTTGGCGGCGTACTCCATGCTATGTGTGCTGCCTCACCACAGGCCCCAAAGCATTAGGGCCAACTGTTTGTAGACTGAATCCTTGCTGTGAGCCGGAGCCAAAATAAGCCTGTTCTCTTTGTAAGTAGATTACCTCAGGTAGTTGCTGTAGTGGCAGAAAGTTCTCCAACACTCCTTTCTCCCAGCATAGATGCGAAAGTCCTAACCTCAGTTTCTCAGAATGTGCTCTTATTTGAGAACAGAAGCATTACAGTTATACTGGAGTAGGCTGGGCCCCTAGTGCTTCTGTTTTTGTCCATTTTAGGGATGATCCTTAAACTGGGGTACCCAAGAGGGCCACCTGGAGGCTGGTTCTTGTCAACACACTCTGGGGCCTTCCGGATTCCAGGTGCTGACTGTGGGCCTGAGGTGTTGAAGCTGCTGGGGTGAAAGCCTGAGAGCTACAGCTTTGAGAAAATGAAAGTTATTAAAAGGAAAATTCCTCAATAATTTGCCACTACAGTCTCTTCTTGACACTTAACAAATTTCTTACGCTTCCCTCCTCTCTACCTATACCATTAAAGAGAAGACTAATTGCTTCTGCATGTGATCTGGGTCCCAATTCTGTCTACCTTCTCAGGGTGATGAAATCATTTCCATTTTTGCACCTCTATTTTTGACTAAATCAGATGCTTGTGTGTTAATATGCTTGGCATTGGCACTAGGGCACTGAGCATGCGGTCTCTTTTTCTACTATAAAGCTTCCTCAACCTTCCTTTATTTTGAATGTATATATTTTTCCTCTGTTGGATTTTCCTTCTGAATATGCATGCATCTAAATCTTTTTAGTTTTATATAAAATAACTCCTTCTTGCCATAAGACTACCTTTTAGCTATTTTCTGAATATTTATTGCCCACTGTCTTGAAAGAGTCGATATTCTGACTTTTATTTTTGTGGTCAAGGGATTTAATTGCTAGGAAGCATCGTAGCCCTGTGCTGTGCCTCCAACCCCATGTGCTTACCATCGCCAGTGCAGAGGGAGATTCTAACGATGGTGCGCACAAGATTCTTGCTTTCTGATGTCTTGGTCAAACACTGATCTAGATAATGCTGTGATAGGACTTTGTAGATGGGATTAAGATAGTTCTTTAGCTGAATTTAGCAGGGAGATATCCTGGATTGTTTAGGTGGGCCCAATATAGTCGGTTGAGCCCTTAAAATCAGGAAAAGAAGGCAGAAGAGAGGAACCAGGAGAAAAGATAAGAGATTTTAAATGTGGTTAAGAGTTGACTGGGACTGGGGGTATACATAAGTGACGAAGAGTGTCTAGAACTCACGAAGCCCAGCACTAAAAAGTAAAAACAAAAACAAAAAAGTAGAATCTGACTTGTGTTTCAAGGCTTTGAGGATCGTGAGAAGGTTTGTGTACAGCTTTGGAAGCTGAGAATGACTCTGAGCTGGAGCTGCCTGCAAGGAAGAAGGGAATCTCTGTTCCACAGCCAGGAGGACTGAGTTTTGCTCTGTAGCTAAGAACAAGATTCTTTCTTAGAACCGCCAGACAGGTGTGCAATGAGTTAGCCTGGTGAGAGTGGAAGTAGCCTGCTTGGTGTCTGAACTACTGAATTGTGGGATATTAAGCATGTTTTTTAGGCTACTGTATCTGTAGAAGTTTATGCAGCAGCGATAGGTGCCCTTTCTACCTCTTCCTTTCACCCTTTACTTAGCTGTTTTCTTTCTTCACCACACTACTAAAGCTATTGCTATGATTAAAATTTCCATTATGTTTTGTTGTTAAATCCTCTGGTCATACATCAGACTTTTCTGAATTGAGATTAGATGCCACTTGCCACAACCCTAATCTCATTTGAATTCCATGATGCCATGCTCACAGTTTTCTCTGTCACTTTTTGCCTCTTCCCTTCCCTCCTCTCCTTTCCCTTCCTTTCAATAGCATTTTTGTCTTTACTGTCACTGAAATATTTGCCTTCACCAGACTTCCAGTTTCTTTTCCTATTTACAAACTGTCCCTGGTTGATCTTGTTCTCCTTCATGACTCCTACTACATCATGATTTGAAAGGTTACAGGACTGAAAAGCTTTCCTCTACCTTCTTTTATTCTTTGCTTGGGGGTCCAGTGAATTAAATGAACCAAAAGCAGACTGTTAGGAGAAAGTCCGTGCAATTTGTGTCAGTATTCATAGGCATAGAATGCCACTGAAGAGCAGTGCGCCTCAGAGAAGGGCCTGGACTCTGCATTAGTGCGCTCCTACTTGCTGCACTCAGTGTCCCACAGCCAAGATTGAAAGGGGAAAAGCTGTACCTTAGCATAGGGCGTGGAAATCCCCACTTCAGATTCAGCTGGCTCCAAGGTAGGGACACTGTGGCAGAAGGGTGAGATGGCACCCTTCTGTTTAGTGCAGCTGGGGAGGACAGCAGGGGAACAGTGGCAGGGAGGAAGAGGGAGGGAGCCGGCAGCATCAAGGCCATGCCTCCACAACCCGCCAGCCGTGACTGGGGGCTCCTACACTGACCCAGCCAGAGCTTCTTAGTCCAATGACATGGACATAAGAAGGTTAATGGTCACAGTCATAGGGATTATAGTTTTTAATTTTTAAGTGTGTTTGGACTGTTAAGACAATACATTGTGAGAAAATATATTGGGGAAATTGAAGGAAGATAGCAGTAATTCAGTAAGCTCATGGATGCAGACTCATATTGGTACCAAATTTCTGTCTCCAGGATGACGCTTGCTCTCCTCCAGCTGGAATGGGGCAGGGAGCCTCTTCACGAAGGAATTCTATGCTCACCTATCAGCTGATAAGGGAAAGACAGAGCACTCATCTGTTATTCTCAACTGCCTTTGTGATATCATGATAATCCTGCTATTAAAGTGACATATTTCGGGCCCATTGGGTGGCTTATTGTAACTTTCCTGTAAAGTCTTTAGCTCTACAAATGCTGTAACTTAACATTTGTCCTCTGCTTGGTCCCATAACACTTTAAGACCAACCTATTTTAAATTGAAATCTTTTGTTTGAACCCATGGGCTCAACTGATCCTCCCATCTAAGCCTCCCGAATAGCTGGAAGTATGCTGCCAGTTCCAGCTGAAGTCATTCCTTCCCTCCTCTTTACCAGACCAAATTCTTTTTTTTCTTTTTTTAAATAATTTTTGTAAAACTCACCACCCTGTGTTAGCTGAGACTGGAAGTAAATGAGAAAAAAAAAAATCTCAAATAATAATGCCTTTGTTACTTTTCTTGTTGCTGAGACACAATGCCTGACCTCAAAGTTGAAGGAAGGAAGAATTATTTGGCTCACGGTTTGTAGAGGTTTCAGTTGATAGTTAGCTGGCTCCAAGGTGGGGTGGCATGGCATGGAGGACAAATAGTCCACAGCAGGCAGAAGGCCGAGGCAGCAAGACAAGGAACTATGGCAGTCTCTTTCTGTCTATCTAGACTGAAACTATGCCAAACCATTCAGTGGACTGATCTAGTAATCACACATCCTCGACCCTTGCATTGCCCACTCTAGGTTTAGCCACCTCTGAAAACGTCCCATCTGTGACTGCAGGAGGCTTTGGGAGGACATCTAGTTCCAAGAAGTTATATAATGGGTTAAAATAGTTGTTGGACTTTAACGTAACAAAAGTTCTAAGTTAGATAAGTCAACCCTGATGGAGGGGTTTCCTGGTGATCAGGTGTGCGGGCTACTTCCACCACTGTGCTCCAATACTGGAGAACATGACATTGGTCCTCAGGGTCCCCTCCTGGTCCTAAGACAGCTATCAGAGATCCTGCCATTGTGCGGGATTCAGGGCAATAGGACAGCAGACATGAAGAAGGCCAGCTAAGGCTGAATGGGAGACCGGGAAATACAAACGTTAATTTTTTTTTTTTTTTTTTTTTTTTTGTCTTTTTTTTGAGACAGGGTCTCACTATGCAGCTCAGGCTGGCCTTAAGCTCACTTTGTAGCTCAGGCTGGTCTCGAACTCACAACAATCCTCCTGCCTCAGCCTCCCGAGTGCTGGGATTACAGGCATGTGCCACCACGCCCGGCTAATACAAACGTTAATGGCATGGATTTACCCCCTGGATAAAGTTGAAGTTCTGTTTCCAAGCAGGAAGGGGAGGGGTGGGGCTGTGGACAGTGAGCAATCAGAAATGTCAGCAATCACCCTCTTCTTAACCCCTAGTTGCTAGAATCAGAAGCCTAGAGACATATTAGTTCCTCTTTCTTATTCTTTAGCTGCCAGCTTTTATGCAGTCTTTTTTAGTCTCTCCTCCTTCACTTTGATTCAGATTTCCCTCATTTTCAACTGTGATAATGTACCTGAAATAATATTGAGCTCTCACCATGTGTCACAATGTCTGGTACTTTATAAGCATTTTCTTACTTTTATGCTATTCACGCGCCTCTACTGGATGGGTGCTGCTATCACACCTATGGGCCAGATTAGGACAGAGCTTTAGGAGATTTTGAAAGCTGCTGAGCCCCATGATGAGCAAGCAGCAGAGCTTGAACAAATCACAGATCTTTCAACCCTGCAATTGCTGCCTCTCACCACCTTCAAATAAAAAAGCCCATGGTTGGGGAGGCAGACACAGGCTTGGGCTTCGTTAAGTCCGATTGCTAACCAAGGTCCACTCTTGTGTATGGCCTCCTACTCATCTTGAAAGTGAGTGATCACTGGGTGGTCTTTCTTCGACACCAATTGATTCCTGCTTTCCTC
Organism: Ctenomys sociabilis; assembly: GCA_004027165.1. Taxonomy (NCBI): domain Eukaryota; kingdom Metazoa; phylum Chordata; class Mammalia; order Rodentia; family Ctenomyidae; genus Ctenomys; species Ctenomys sociabilis. The sequence continues at coordinate 7,889 of PVKA01038199.1, read as the reverse complement.
ATGATTAATATCTGCAGTGAATGTTTATGCTTTTCAAAAGAAAGCTTCAGCATGGTCTTAGCCCTTCAACCCTTCATAGCTCTCCATAAACGAAGTCTGCTTAGACCCCAGTGCCGAGCTAAGTTTCCTGTCACGCACTGCACCTTTTCTGGGTTTCACCGCTCGCTTTCCCTCTTCCTGAAACGTTCCCCACTCTCTTCCTCTGTACTTAGTTCATGACTTACCTCTTCCAAGAAATATTTCCTGATTTTTGCCTTTACTCAACTCAGGTTAATTTCCCTCTCTAAGAGATCCCTTGAAAACCTGGTGGACTTCTACGCCAAATGGCAGCAAGCCGACTATTTTGCCTTGGCCTGTTTTTCTTTCTCTTTTCTCCAGTAGTCTGAAGATCTTTGAGATAATGAGCTGTGTTGATTGTCTTCATATAGCTAGAACCTAATAGGTTGCTTGGGTCTTAGTAAATGCCTATTGGATTCATGAATGTATGTCCAGGGTAAAGTAGATTCCAAGTGAACACTGATCACATTATGATTAAACCATGTCTGCATTCACCTTTCTAAAAGTCTAAGGAAGGTGAAAAATGAGCGCAGTGTTTTCTGATAAAACAAATGTGCACATGGGCCCTGGCGGCCTCGAGTGGGAAGAGAGATGGTCGACCTTAAAACTGCTGTAAGGAGAAAGAAAGAAAATAGAATGGATTCTAGTTTAATGCTCACTACACAAAGAAAACCAGCAAACAGTCCTGTGTTCAGTTCTTCCTTCCTGGATTCTCTTTCTTTACACTGAGCGCATGTTTATGGAATAAAGAAAGCTGGATACAAGAATTAGAGCTTGAATTTCAGCTCTGCTGATTGTTATACTAAGAAATCATATAAACTGTTTTCCTTGTGTGACATTTTTTGTCTCATCCCCAAGTTCCAACAGTGTTATACAGCGTCTGTTCATTTGAGAAATAGCTATTGGGCCCACATAGTTTCTAGTTACAGAGTCTGTGCATGAGAAAGGATTTTTACGATGGGGAGGGTAGACAAGTTCCGGAGTGAGGCTGCAGCTGCTGACCTGGGCCTTTAGGACCAGTTCTGAGCCATCTGCTTGGCCTGTACTTGATTGGTTGGACACAGAAAGGAATGAAAACCAATCAAGAATGATGACCTTTAGTGGAATGAAGCAATTTGCAAGCAGCTGCAGAGATCCTCAGACCCCAGTAAGAGCAAGCAGATTTGCTTGGCTTTTATGTTGGATTTACATCAAACTCGTTAATGTCAATAAGAAAGAAATTGAGCTTGTCTTTGTTGTAGGCCGAATGAAGCCTTTGCTTGTTGCACTAAATTTCTCCCTTTGATTTCCCTCTCTTTGCCTTTTTCTGTTTCCTTTTATTTAGTGTTCCTCTTGGCAATGGCTTTTTCACTCTTTATTTTCAAACAGGGCTGGGAAGAGTGAGAGAGAGGGTGGGGAAGAGAGAAAGAGAGGGTGGGGAGAGAGAGAGAGAAAGAAAGAGAGAGAGAGAGTTTAAAAATGACAAAAATCCTTAATGTGCATTATTGGTTTTTCTCGAGTAAAGTGCTTAGACTCTTCTAAATCTAAGTCTGGGAAAACTCTGCTACAGATGAAGCAAGTGGAGCACAGTTGTGCTTCAGGTGGAGATGCACATTAGGAGAGGGTTGATTTTTTTTCCATCCTGTGGCTGAACCACTATAAATATAAAAATATCTCATTTGGAGAGATTGGTAAGTTAGGATATCGCTCCTTTCTTCCCTCATTCTTTCTTTCTCCCTCTCTCCCTCTCTGTCTGTCTCTCTCCCCATCTCTCTATCTCTCTTGTTTCTGTCTCTTTGTGTATGTCTCTCCCTCTGTGTCTATGTCTGTCTCTGTTTGTCTGTTTCTGTCTCTATCTTGTTTCTGTCTGTGTCTCTCTTTCTGTCTCTGTTTCTGTTTGTCTGTCTCTGTCTCTGTCTCTCTCTGTCTCTGCTCTGAATGGATCCCAGCCTAGATGTAATTGGTGTCAGATACAGCCTGTTAAAGCACATTAATTATATTTCTGTTAGGGGCTTACTGGTTTTTACTTGCCTGGCTTTTCCCATGCTAGTTTGGGGCTCGTGCTAGAACTGCTTGCTAATATGGCTGCAGTGGCTGCTGGCAGTTTAGCTCCCTGTCATCCTTTCAACCAGATAACTGCTGTGAGTAACCCAGTGCAGCTGGCTTCCTAAGGATCAGCCTATTGGATGAGAACAGACCACTTTCCTATTTAAACCAATCATCATCTCAAAGCATTTTCCCTCTGTGAATGGCTTAAACTGGGCAGGGACTCTCCCTGCAGCACAGTTGTGGTCCATCTCATGCAGTGCACTTGGAGTGAAGATATTTTTTCAGACAACATTTAGGTATGCTTTATCAAGAGGTGACATGGCAGTAATAGTAATAATACCACTTGTAGTAGAAGGAACTTATGTCCACCTAAGAGTCCTCTATGTCAAAAATGGGTTTTCATGGCTAAAAGCAAGTTTGATAACATTAGGAAAGATCATCCTTAAGACCTTTCCAGTTCCACATTTTTTTTTTTGATTTTATTTTTCTCTTAAAAAAGAAAAGTTTATCAAACTAAGATTTACATAGCACACAACTTACAAACTTAAAATGTAGGATCCAATAGCTTTTAGGATACTGACAAAGTTGTGCAGCTATAACCAAAATCAGACTTCTGCTGGCTTTGTTACCCCAGATCAAAACACTCTCCTTATGAGCTGTCATTTCCTAGGCCCTGGCCCCTAAATCTAGGTAGTCACTGAACTCATCTCCATAGATTTTTTTCTACTCTGGAATTAAATTAATTAATTAATTCAAAATGGACCATGCTTGTAACATTAAAAACGTTAACATATCCAAAGAAATGTAAATCTTCTAAAGTGAGCCAGGTCAAATGGAATTTTTATTCTTAGTTTTTTGAAGGCTGTACTGAGAGTGGTTGTGAGTTTACACTTTCACCAACGAGGATGAAGTGTTCCTTTTTCACCACGGCCTCACCAGCATTTGTTGTTGATTGATTTCATGATAATAGCCATTCTTTCTGGGGTGAGTGTAATCATATTGTTTTGATTTGCATTTCTTTGAATGGCTAGCAGTACTGAACATTTTTCATGTTGTATTAGTCAGTGCTTCCTAGAGAAACAGATGTAATGCAAGATGTACAGATATGTGAGAGCTTCCAAGGCTGAGTTATAGCAGCTGCTTGCAGAGCCAGCTGAGCAAGGGTACAAGTCTCTGCTGCGCTGCTCTGCCCTGGAGCCAGCTGACCATGGACTGAAACAACTACAAACCGCAAAAGTGAACTTTTCCTGCTTTAACTTGTGGCTGTCAGATATCTTTTCTCAGCAACATGAAAGTAACTAAGACAGGAGGACACAGACTTGTACACCATAGCAACCAGAAATTAGTTTTCTTCCATGTCTGGTTTTATGGCTGGTTAGCTTCATTGTTGGGCCACATCAGGGTTTTTTTTTTTCCATGACCCAAATAGCATCCTGAACCTAAAGTCAATAAAAATAGTAATAGTAAATGTTCATTTCCTATAGTTCATACATACATTTTGGAATAAACTCTGATTTGAACAATATGGGAATCTTGCAACAGTAGTGGCTCATACATTTCTTAGAATAATCGCATAAACTAGCTCTGGTCATTTGACAAACTGTTCTTGGGCCATTGTATTGGATATATCTAAGTGAATACATATAAAGTATAAAATTATATATATATATGTATATGTAATTTTATGTTTTATATGTATTCATTTATATTTTATGTAAATTATGGTTTATAAATTAATATATATGTAATATTAAATGTATATTATAAATTAATATATAAAAAGCTCTTATTTATAATTTATATATTTATATATTCATTTTAAAATTAGCTTATTGATTTTTTGCCATATATTATAGAAGCTCCTTATATATTTTGGAAACTAACTCTTTATCGTATATGCTCATCAGACACATGACACTAGCATACTCTGGTCCCATAGGTGCCCATCCGCTGTTTTCTTTGCTGTGCAGAAGCATTTTAGTTTGGCGCAATCCTACTTGCCTTCCTTTGTTTTTGGTGTCCTATCTGGGAAGTCACTGCCAATGCCAATATGATGAGGAATTTTACCAGCAGGAAGATTTACACATAAGTCTTTGAGTTGAGTGGATTTTTTTTTTTTTTTTTTTTTTTTTTTTTTTTTTTTTTTTTTTTTTTTTTTTTTTTTTTTTTTTTTTTTTTTTTTTTTTTTTGCTATAGGCTTAGGATAAGGCTCGGGCTCATTGTTTTGCATATGAACATCTAGTTTTCCCAGTCTACTTGAAAAGACTGTCTGGCTTTAGTATGATTTTGATGGTTAAGAGGGAGTGTTAACTTGATTTGATTTGGGATTTGCCAGGATATTGGTGGAGAGTGCTTCTGGATATGTCTTAGTGATCTATGAAGGACTAGCCTAGGAGTCTATGTCTGAATCTTGGCCTCTTTCTTTTCTGGTATTATTTCCTTGCTCTTCTGCTCATATGCGTGGACTATCTTTTTGTTTGTTTGTTTTTGGTACTGAGGATGGAACTCAGTGCCTTGCACTTACCAGGCTGTTGCTTATGCTGCTGAGCTACCTTCCTGACTGTGAACTAAGTTTTGTTCCACCACACTTATATGCCATGAAGTTTCTGCCTTGGGTCCACTGATTATGGGCTGAATCCCTGGAAACTACAAGTCAAATTAATCCTCTCCTCCTTTAAGTTGTGGACATGAGATATGATCACATGTCTACATGCTGTCAGTGTTCTGAAACTGAGATTAAGAGTGGTGGATTAATTAATCTAGTAGAGGTAATTTCAAGGCAGCCAAACATTCAGGCTAAGGCATGGCTATTGCTGCTTGCTTTTAACCAAATCTATGGTGAGGAATAGGGGCAAAAGGACAAGCAGAACTATTTGAAAAAGTTAACTTTTGGCATGAAGGAATCATGTGTAAAGTTGGGGACAAAATAGATATGATTGCTCAAGAGATTATTGTCGTTAAAAAGAAACAAAGTACTTTGTAATAGGACAAGAAAAAAGATGCCTTGAGGCAATCTCAGAAATCTGCATAGCCCACCTATGAAGATGGAAAAAGTATAAACCTTTTATTTTATTTTATTTTTTATATTTATTATTATTTTTATATAGCATAAAAATGTATTATGTTCATAACTTTCACATGGTTGATGACATAGAGAGCAGTAAAGACTGGCATACATGTCACATATACACACATTAAAAAGTCTCATTGAATTAAAAAACAAAATGAAAGATCAAGAACAGTAGTCTGAAACATACTGATAGGATTTTATTTTATTTTTTTCGCAGAACCAGGGATTGAACTCAGGCCCTTGCTCTTGCCAGGGAAGCACTTCTTCCACTGAGCCATTTCCCTGGTCCCGTGGATTTTAGTTTTCTAAAAATTCTTTTTCTCATTAACTTTATTGAAAATCAATAATTATATAGCATATTTGTAGACAAATATAGAAGTGTGAAAGATATAAGATGTAGACAGAGTGAATTTTAGAGAACTATTTCTGAAATGAATACATAGCATGAGATTAATAGGTTGCACATTGTAAATAAATTTTTTACAAACTCAAATGAATATAATAATAACATTTATCCAAGACAAAAATGAAGAAGAAAGAATTTATAGATCAGTTATATAATGGTTCACTCTGTGCCCAAATCAAGAAACTTATATTCATATAATTAGAATTCTCAAAGTAGAAAGAGGTATACAATAAATAAAGATTTAAAACTTGTGAATTTAGTTGAAACTATAGCACTACACTTCCAAGAAAAATAAACCTTTTTCACAAGAAATTTGAATAAAGTCATACCAAGATACACAAAAATGAAATTGTCCAACACTAATTGTAAAGAAAAAAAATCACTAAAGCATATACATAAAAATATTGGCTATGGAAGAACAAAATTAAACATCATCTTATTCCATACTAGGAAAAAAAAGGGCAAGTGTGTAAGAAGCTAGAGTAATTAATTCAAAATACTGAAAGAAAAAGATCTGTCCTCATTGAATTTTATGCTTAGCAAACATATCTTTGCAAACTAAAAGTAAACTATTTTCCAGTTTATAAACTCAAAATATTCTAATACCTCCAAATGCAGCATATAGTAGATAACAAAAAGCATAATCCAGAAGGCAAGAGAAGTTGCTGTATAGTCTTGGATAAAGAATAAAGAGCTCTCAAAATGGTAGTTATGCAGGACTGTGTAAAATGTATTAGATGAACCCATTTAAAAGGTCATTGAAGATTTCTACAAAACAGTCTCAATCTTATGTCGGGTTATGTACATATTTTTTCACGTGTGTGTGTGTGTGTGTGTCTGTGTGTGTAAAAGACAAGAAAGAAGTAATACTAAGTCAATGGAAAATGGAAATATACTTTTTAAAGTTTCTAATACCAGGAGAAAATATCATACCATAGATACAGTATAAATCTTAAAACAAAAATTAAGATTAAACAATATTCAGAAAATTAATTAAACATTAATTAAAAATTAAATATTACAAAAACACTTCAACTAAGAAAATGTTTTCATGATAGTAAAGAATTACTAAGAATAAAACATAACATAATTACTGGAACGGCAAATATATGACCAGCACTTCTAACAGTTTGGGGATAGGATATCGCAGAAAGTTCTGGTATGTCATGGATGGGGACAGTGTCTATGATGCTTACTGGTGGCCAGAGGTCACTTGTGGGACTGAGCTACTGTTCTTTCCTTGATATCCACCCTGTAGACCCAGATAGAATCATGCCTCATTGGGGGTAGAAATCCATTTGTAGAATGTGTTGATGGAAATATCTTGCTGCTGTATACTGAAGAAGAATTGAAAAACCACTTTTGTATACCTCTTTTTCTCCTGTGTTTAATTGTTTTTTGCCGTTTGGTGGGTTCTTTCTGTTCTCATTCATGGAGTTGTGGTCATTTTCATCTTTCTTTAGAATCTCTTTTAGTAGTCTGTGCAGGGTCGACTTTGTCATCATGAAATTCTTTAGTTCTTTGTCATGGTAGTATTTCACGTTTCCATTAATATTGAAAGAGAGTTTTGCAGACTATATCAGTCTTGATTGGAATTTGTTTTCTTGAATGATTTGTAGTATTTTGCTCCATGCTTTTCTTGCCTTGATGGTTTGTAAAGAGAAATCTGCTGTTATTCTGATGGGTTTTCCTTTAAATGTGATCTGTTTCTTTCTTCTAGTGGCTTTCAGTACACTGTTCCTGTGCTGAATTTCTGGGAATATGTCTGGGTGTGGTTTTAATTGGGTTGATGTTATTTGGAGTTCTATATGATTCAGTTATCTGAATGCCAGATATTTTCCCCCATATTTGGGAAGTTTTCAGTTATTACTTCTGCCCATATTCTTTTTGTATTATTTGTATTGACTCCTTTCTCATTTGTCTTATGTTGTTCATCTTTGCATCATCTTGCAGATGTTGAATTATTTTTTCCTGCAGCCTAGTTGTTTTTAAAAGATCTTTCCTTACCCTTTCACTAACTGCAATGTGTCTTCAAGGTCTGAAAGTCTATTTTCGCTTTCATTAAAATGGTTTTAAATTACTGTATATTTCTTTGAATCTGCTTCATGCATTCTACTTTTTTCCTATATTGTGGGAGACACTATAATCCGGAAGCCTTCCTTTAGATTCCTTTTATGGACACTTCCTGTTAATTGCTGCATTATGGCTTCCTGCCTTTGTTCTTTTAGTTAGACTTCCTGTGACAAGCTCCTTTGGTTGATCACATGAATGTTATTAGCCTATAATATTACCCTAATGTATCTACCTCATTGATGACGTTGACTTCCC
>PVKA01038198.1:0-20426 GCA_004027165.1 Ctenomys sociabilis | reverse complement strand
GCTGACCCAGCCCTCTTATCCGGAGCTGACCCAGCCCTCTTATCCGGAGCTGACCTGTGGTGCGTCCACCACCCACCCCTCAATACCGGGGGTGCTTACCCAAGGTGAGTCCTGAGATTCAGAGCCGCAGCAAACTGCCTCGCCAGCAAGGAAGATGCAGCAGCCCTTTTCCCTTCCTGGTCTGGCCAAAACACTTCAGAGTCCCCGTACGGGCCACCAGTTGTCAGGCGCAGAAAGGAAAACTCAGACACACCTTGCCTTCTTTGTAGAAGGGGAGATTTCGCTTTATTGTGGAAGTACAACAGCTTATATAATATAGCTAAGCCAATCATCAGCAGTCACATATTAGCATACAGCCAATCCCGCTCTGTTGCCAGGCAGCCCCCTTATTCTGTCCGGATCGACAGACAGGGCAGGGCCACACTCTACTTCCTGTTATTCCGAACATACCAAGGCGGAACCCACAAGGAGCGCCAAGCTGTTACATTGTTACCCAGGGTTCCCGAGCTGCTGCTTGCACCGCTCCCAACAGGTACCATCTCCCAGAAATGGAGGGGCATCAGATCACACTCAAAACCTTCATGTGTAAGGCTGGCAAGATAGCTCAGCAGACTAAGTGCCTGCCTTGGCGGGTGCAGGGACCAAGGTTCATTCCCTGGTCCCACATGTCACACCGGCATGCTGAGCCTGAAACCAAGTGTAGGCCTGCTGGTGGGTGCCTGCAGTCCCAGCGCTGGGGCGGCTGAAAACAAGAAGATAACTATGAGTTCGAGCTGCACCGTAATGAGACCCTGTAACAAATACATAAAATGAAAAACAAAACAAACCTTCATTTGTAGCATGTTACTTGTAACAACAACAAAAATATGACCAAGGGCTAAACAAACTTTCATATATGCATATATGAATATAATATCTATTTAAACACACTTAGCCACTAAAGTATCTCAAATATTTGACAAATATTTTTTTAAAAAGTTATAAATATTAAGAAGATGTATAACAAGTAAAAACAGCATGGTACAAACTATTGTAAGGTAAAAGCTATGAATGTGGATGTGTAGAAAACACCTTAAGTCCATGCATGGTGTCACACTTCTAGAATCCTAGCCCACTGGGAGTGGTAGGATCATAAACTGGAGCCCAGCTCAGGCAGCTTGGATACTTAGCGGGACATTGTCTGAAAACTCACAACGGTTGGGGATGGGCCCACTATGAAGCTCCATGGTTCAATCCCAAAACAACAAAAGAAAGAGCATCTCATGCTTTCTTTGATTTATTTTTTCATGGCGTTTGTTTATTTATTTATTTGTTTGTTTTTTATGACTGGGGATTGAAAGGAAGTCCTGGCACTGAGCTACATGCCAACCTTTTTATTTAATTTCTTTCTTTTTGAGACAGGGTCTCACTAGATCACCAAGTTGGCCAGGCTGACCTAGAATTTAAAATCCTCTTGCCATACTCTGGTTTCTCTTCAGATTGTATAAAACTTTCACCTTTTAAAACTCCTCTTACCTCAGCCTCCCAGAGTGCTGGAGTTACAGATGTACCCCTATCTCTGACCCACAGTTACACTTCTCTTTTTATTTTTATTGTTTTAGTTTTTAAAAATCTATCTATCTGTTGTCTATCTATCATCTATCTATCTATCATCTATCTATCTATCTATCTATCTATCTATCTATTATTTTAATATAGGGTCTCACAAACAGCTTGGACTTATAGTGATCCTCCAGTCTCAACATGCACACACACGCACACACACACACACACACACACACATAACACACAGATTGTATTTTCTAAGTTTTAAAATCAGTGTATTTCTTTAACATGAATTTGTTCTGAGAGAATGAAGTGGACAAAGCACATGGGAGGAAGGCAGGGGCAAGAGCTTTCTGCCCAGATGAAGGGTCTGCACAGGAATGCAGAGGGAAGGAGCTGGTGAGTCTGGGCTTAGTTGGGAGCTTCCTTTGGCAGAAGCTTGGGACTTGGGACCTCAAGGGGCAGGAGAGGAGGCCAAAGGAGCAGTAGGTTCTAAATGGCCCTGGGAGCAGGGGCGTGTGGATGGAGGGCTGCCGCTCTGGAGACAGCCGGATGGAATTGAGCAGCATCTGTGGTAGCTTGGAGTGTGGGTGGGGCAGGTTGGGACACCAGAGAGAAAGGGCGGGGCTGGGTGGGGTCTGTGCAGCCGTGCAGTGTGTGCACTAGAGCAGGGCTCTCTGCTGAGGAAACAAGCATCTAAAGGACAGGTGCCCGCTGCTCAGCTTCCTTGGGCCTGAGCAGCTCAGCGGAGGAGCCTCTCTCTCTCAGGGTCTTGCACTGTTCCTCATTTATCTTGGCAGGAGACCATTGTTACGGATTGAAAACTGAAGTTGCTGGGTTACAGTGTGCAGTTGAAATACTCTACCCAACCAGGCCCACAAGGAGGCAGATTTCACAGCTGTCAGTTGAGTCCCAGACACCCTCCGAAGCTCATTGGGCCAGGTATGCCTGAAACATTTGAGCAGCAGAGAAATCCTGCGAACACCGAACACAGGAGTGGCTGTGGACCGTTCGCAGCCACGCAGGCCTCGACATCTGCTCATATGGAGAATCCCTGTGCTCCAAGCCAATGCTCTGGGCTGGGGCAGAGCTTTCTTGGCCTCCTTTCAGGCCTACTGTGTCAGCACAGGGGCAGGTCAGTAATTCATCTACCTGCCTTCCCTTGGATTTAGTCTTTCCCAAAGGGCTAGCACTGCTGGCCTGGGTGTTCCCAGGGGAGCAGAGCCCAGCTCACAGGTAAGGAGTGTGGATAGGGCTCCCCAGTCTACCACTACACCATCACCTACCTCAATGAAATCCGCAGATCTCACCCATATCTGCAAGGTGATCATTGCAATCTTCTATGGTATGCCATCAAAAATCTGAATGAGCTCAGGATTCACCCAGCCTCGGAAATGTTCATAATAAGGTCCTTTAGACCCTGTCTCACTCTCATTGCGAAATCAAGTCAAAGAGTGAAAAGAAATAAATTTGATTTTGTCATTGTTGCTATTGTTATTAATTCATTATTAAAGCCAGGGTGTACAATAAATCAGAATGGAGTAAAATCTGATCAGAAAGTGTGTGTTCAGGGTCTCACTACTAGATCGACTCATAGTGATCCACCTGTGTACAACATCCCAACACCTGGGATTACAGGCTCACGCCACCACATCCAGTCTCAATTGCCATCTCAGCGCACCCTGGAGGAGGTGCCAGCATGGCAGACCTGGAACCCCCGGCCCCCGTGCCTGCTTACAGGTGCTTTAATCCTCTGAGCTCTTTGGCTCTCCCCACAAAGTGTATTTTAAATCAAGCTTAGAGAGTCTTTTTTATTTTAAATAGAATAAAAAATAATAGATGAAGCATTAGGAGTGATACAAAATTTCAAAAAACAAGATGATAGGAACTCAAAAAATGTTTGTTTTTTTTTTTTGGCGGAACTGGGGATTGAACTCATGCTCTTGTGCTTGCCAGGGAAGCACTTATTCCACTGAGCCATCTCCCCAGCCCCAAAAAATGGTTTTTATATTGTACATTGTTGTCTTCAAAATAGTTGCTCAGATTACCAGATATAAGCATATCAAGTTGGTCAAAATAAAAATTTTAAGCATTAATTGTTCCCTTCAATAAGCAAATAGAAATTAGTAGTCCGATCGGCCTCGCTATCCTGCTTATGCACAGATATGATTTTCCCTCTCCTTTCTGATCTCCCTTCCATCATCCCAGTTAAGCTCATAGGATCTTATGAGGCTCTTACATTCAAAGAAAATACTAAGAATCTCATTGGAAAAACAGGATAAAAATCATACAACATAGTGCAAAATGTTAGCATGTGCTGCAGTGCAAGGCTTAGATTTTGAACCAACAAGGCCCCCAGTCAGATCATTGATGTTGGAGGTTAGTCTAGCAGGTTGGATAGACACCTGGCCAAAGGATAAACTTGGTAGATTGCTGACATCATTTATCAGTACAATGAAGGAGTAAGACACAAACCACAGTGAATTGGGAATGTTTGCTTTTGTTCCACAATCTTAACAGTGACTGTTCTCATTTCAGTTATTTTCAAAATTGTAATGATTTTGCTATGACTGGCACATCTAAACTAAAATGATCCTTAAAAAGATAAAGGTAGCCGGGCATGGTGGCGCATGCCTGTAATCCCAGCACTTGGGAGGCTGAGGCAGGAGGATTGTTGTGAGTTCGAGACCAGCCTGAGCTACAAAGTGAGCTTAAGGCCAGACTGAACTGCATAGTGAGACCCTGTCTGAAAAAGACAAAAAAAAAATAAAATAAAATAAAATAAAAAATAAAAAATATAAAAAATAAAAATAAAATAAAATAAAAAAAAGATAAAGGTAAAAAATGGGACCAAATATCTAACCTTCGTATGTGAAGTAAATTAGTATTAGGGAAAGCCAAACACAAGGCAGTAACTTTAAAATTTTTTTAAAAACCAGGGCATGGTGGCACATACCTGTATCCTAGCATTCAGGAGGCTGACGCAGGACGATCACTGTGACTCTGAGGCCAACCTGGGCTACAAAGTGAGGCCAGCCTGAGATGCATAGTAAAACCCTATGTCAAGCATTCACATGAACACATAAAAATCAGCATGTGGCTTTACAGTGCAATCGGGAGTAAACCTTCCTGTCATCACTGAGTTATTTTGGCAATAGAAACAAAGGACAAAGTATTAAAGAAGTAGAAATCAAAATGTCACTATTTTCATGCCTCACCCCCAATCAAAGTAGATCAAATAGAAAAAAAATTTCATTTAAATGTATTTGCATTTTTATTGCCACATCACTCACTCAGATGGATTTTTACCAAATAGACAATGCATGTCTTTAAGATGGATTGTAAGGGCAGACTATGACACAGCAACTCACCTATATTCACTTGGGAGCCCAGGAGCACCTACAAAGACACATGATCCATCCTAGGACCAACAGGTGACCCTGAAGGATAACCACCATCCATAACATCATACCATGGGATGAGAAATGAACTATGTTTCAGAAAGAGCCCCAGACTCAGGCATGGGCAGAAATTTGGCTGTTAAATCTGGACTTGTGACCCAGCAGTGTATGCCTGTCTTCCAAGATTTTATTTAATGGTAGTTAGCAGTTCTCAAAGAAACACAGGAGAAGCCAGCCAGTAAACAAATCATAACAGAGTGATGGGCACCTTGGAAAGAGTTGGTCTTGCTCCTCCTATAAAGCTGCCAATCATTTCCATCCCCGCCACAGTAAAATAAGTAAAGCTACTAATCCTTACCATGGGCATCCACCCTCATGACCCAGTCTAACCCTAACCGCATCCCAAAGGCTCCACCTACCATCAACATATGAATCTGGGGACTGAGTTTTCAATGCAAGAACTTCGGGGGACACATTCAAATCCATAGTTGCTGGTATTCACGTCCTTGGGTAATCCCTGCACCCCCGGTGTGAGCTGGAGCTGGAGACTTGAGGGCACACAGCAAGGAGCATCTGCAATGCTGCATTCCTGGTTAGGTTACAGCAAAAGCCAGATGTGGTTCCCCTGAAGGAAATCGGCCTCTGTGCTGCAAGCTATGGGGGTGGGGAGGGGTCACAGGGCAGGATGCTGAGGAAGGTCCTGGCCAACAGCCAGCAAGGACTGAATTTCTCTGTCCCCAACCCAAGAGGAATCCAATCATCCTCCTTCTCAGAAGTGGTTCTTCCTAAGTCCAGCTTGGCCAACACAGCCCTGGCCAACATGATTTTTCTAATTCTTTTTTAGAAAAGGAATTAGAATAAATTTATTTATTATTATATATTTATTATAATAAACATATCTATCATTAGGATATCCATCCTCGCAAATACTGCTTTGCATTGAAAATAGTAAAAATCCTTTCTATTTTTAAACATACAGTCGGTCTTTGTAGTCCTTCTACACCACACTGGATCTTAATCTAACTGTATTTTTCTAATCTGATAACTGACCTCTCCCCAGCCCTCTTAGCTTCCAGTAACCACGGCCCTACTCTCTACATCTACGAGGTCAGCTTTTTCTAAAATCAACTTTTTCTGTTCCTGGTTTATTTCACTTAGCGTTACATCTTCTAGGCACAGCTATATTGCTCTACAAGATTTCATTGTTTTATATTCCTGACCAACACTTTCGCTGCAGCTTGGTGAGAGACCCTGAGTCAGAAGACCCCTGCCAGGTTGTTTGGAGATTCCCAAAATCCCAAAATAAAAAAATATTGTTTCAAGCTCCTACATTTGGAAATAATTGTTCTGTTTTCATAGCTAGCTAATACAATGATTTAGTTATAATTAAATTAATGGATATCAAATTATATAAAATCCATAGCATATCTTATTGAAAAACATGATGTATGAAATATTTATAACCCTTGATTCTACATTAGGTAATCAGGAAAATCTCAACAGAAGTAAGAAAGATTAGAAAATATACTTTTATTTAAATTAAAACCAAAACCTCTCCTAATTACACAGCTTTTGGGGTATGTGCCATATATACTAACTAGTGCATACAAGATGCAGTCATGACCTAAGGAAGCGTTATGCTTTGTGTCTAGGTGTCCCCCCAAAAGCCTCATGCAGTCATGAGGTGGCTCCTGGGGTCTCTGACTTTATTGTGGGTATGGACGCTGCACCTGCCCTGGGGCAGGCAACTTGGCTTCCAGTGTAAGGAGGGGAGAAAGGCTGGCTGGCTGCCTCGGCTGCCGTCCCTCCCTCTCTCTCTCTGCTCTTCGCTGCCACCATGAAAGGCTGCTCTCTGCCATGTGTCGCTCTGCCTTGGAGCCAGCTGAGTATGGACTGAAACCTCAAAACAAGAGTAACTGAGACAGGAAGAATTATAAAGTGAATATCCATGTAGATACCATGCAAGAGAATAAGCTCGTTGTCTATAGGAGAGGCCTCTGTACACCATCCCTGAAGACAGCTCTGCCCCTTGCCCCAGGGTGAACTCTCTCCTGCTTTGGAGAAGTCACGCCCTCATTTTTCGTTACTACCTATGAGGATGGCACCATGTGTATTTAGGATCTTTGTCTCGAGCTTAGTACCAGGTCTCAGCACAGAGCCTCATCAGTAGAGCTCAGGACAAGGACCAGGAGCGGGTGGTCTGCCGGTGCGGTAGGTAACGAGCAGCTAAGGGCAGGAACAGGAGCAGGGCTCTGCTTCAGCGTGGCCCCAAGGGAGCGCAGGGCTTGAAGAGCACCACAGCGTTGATCCCGCAGAGAGGCAAGCAGCGATGTCCATGTGTCTTTGGCAAACGTGTCCTTTGAGCTATGGGTAGTTTTCCAGCGAAGGAGCCAAGTTTGCACCATCGATGACAGCTGAGAGCGACGTGCCCTGGCTTAGCAAAGCAGCTCCGGCGTCCTACACAGCATGCCATAGATGTGAGCGTCGTCCTTGCTCTCTGTGCAGCTGTGGCCCATGTATTTTCATTACCAAATAGTATTCCACTGAATGAAAGTATCACATGCTTTGATGACCATTTGCGTTGCTTCCAGATTTACCTATTACAAATAATGTTCTGTGTCGAGGCTGAGGTGATAGCTCGGTGATCTAAACATCTGCCTGGCAAGCGCAAGGACCCAGATTCGATCCCCAGTACCGCATACTGCGCTGGTCTGGGAATCTGGCTGAGTCAACCACCGAAACCAGATGAAGTGGCGCATGCTTGTACTGCCAGTGCTGGGGAGGCTGAGACACAAGGATCGCTACGAGTCTGAGCTGTAAGACATGGTACCAAATGTTCTGAGTATGAGGTTGAGGGGATGGCTCAGTGGAATAAGCGCTTCCCTGGCAAGTATAAGGGCCTGAGTTCAATCCCTGGTTCCGCCAAAAAAAAAAAAAAAAAAAAAAAAAGTTGTGAGTAGCTCATCATTCAAGAGCATCTCTTAAAGCATGTACCCCGGAGCAGAAGTGCAGGATTGTAAGGTATGTGCGCCTTCAATTTTATTGTAGCACAAAAGTTGTTTTCCAGTTTACACTACTGATTCTGTTTGATAGTTCTTACTGTTCCACATTGTTGCCAACCCTTCATTGACCGTCTTTATCCATTCTGGTACATTTGAAATGGTACCTCGCAGAGATTTTAATGTATTTTTTTTTTGTTAATAATAATGATGTTTTAGGGCCAGGGAGCTAGCTCAGCTTAAGCATCCTGAGTTCGATCCCTGGTACCAAAATGATAATGATGATGGTGGTGGTGGTGGTGGCAGTGGTGATGTTTCACACCCTTCATGCATCTATTGGCTGCTTGGAAATTCTCTTTTCATATATATTTTACCTACGTTTTTAGTATAATGTCTGTCTGTCTTTTCACAGGGATTTGTGGACACCTTCCCTACTACTTACAGGCTACAAAAAATCTTTTTTTCCATTTTTCAGTCTGCCTTTCTAACCTCTTTATGACTTTTAGTAAACTGAAAATATTACCATCTAACTCATGTGGCTAATCTTTTTATTGTTTCTTGGCTTTTTTAAAAAAAATATTTTAGGGAACAGTCTACAGGGTATTCAGGGTCTCACTACTAGATCAGACTCTAGTGATCCACCTGTTTACAGCCTCCCAAGAGCTGGGATCACAGGTGCGGACCACCACACCCAGTCTCAGTGGCCATCTCAGCATGCCCCAGAGGTAGGACCAGCATGACATACTGGGGATCAAACCCCTGGCTCCTGAGCCTGCTTGCAGGCATTTTAATCCATGGAGCTATTTGGCCAGCCCTTTTTATGTCTTCTTCATGAAATATTTTCTGAACTTTGAATGATGAAATATTTCTCTGTAAAGCTTTTAGTTTTTCCTCTCTTGAAGTTTAGTCCATCTATGCTTTATTTTTATAAGGTATGATATAGTTTTATTTTGTATAAGATATCATATAGATAGGTTATTTTGTATTTTTAGCACATACATAACAATGTTCCAGAATCACTTATGAAAAGTTTATCCTTTCCTCCATAAATATCATCTCCCCCATTAAGTGTCATTAAATATTTAATCATCTATGTGATTAAATACCACATAGCAAGTTTCCAAAATTGTACATGTTTCTATTTCATCAGTTTGTGTTAGTCACTATAATTTTATACGTGGTACACTGAATCCTTCCACCTAGTTCTTTTTCGAGTGAACCTTGTTAATCTTAGAGATTTGTATGTTTGTAAAAATTTATTTTTTAAAATGGGTTTGCCAAGTTCCATCCAAAATTGCAAAAATCAGGATTTTCACGGGGATTTGACTGCTGTATTGATTAAATTTGGTATATCTCCCATTTTACTTAGGTCTTTTTTCAATGTCTCTATAAAAGTTTCAAATTTTTAATGAAGAATGATGTACACAGAGGATAGTACAGAAATTATAAGCAGAGAGGAGAATGAATTTCCATATCTTTATAACCAGCACCCAGATGGGAAACCAGAGTACACTGCTGCTAGCACCTCCAACCCTGCTATACCTCCTGTTAACTACCACTTTACCACAAGGGGAAACCACTTTCTGAAGTTTTAATAGTGTATAACAATCTCTCCACTTTTGAACTTTATACAAATAGAGTCATTCAGTGTGCGCTAGATCTCTTCCATGCAGCACTCTGCTTAGGAAATGAACCCCACTGTTGAGAGCTATATTTTGTTTACCCCCTTCACTGTGTAGTATTCCACTGCACCAATCTACCACGGTACATTAACTCATTGCATTATAGATGATGTCTGGGGGGATTCCTGATAGGGGCTACTACAAATAGTAGCAGACGCTATTTTACACTTCTTTAGAGAACACATGCTTGCATCTCTGTTAAGGATATAGCTGTGAATGTAACGGCCAGCACCTAAGTTTTGTCCTTGGCAAATACTGTGAAATAGGCTTTGCGCTGTGTAAAGTGTCTGTGCTTCTTCAGCAGTGAAAGGAAGCTCTAGTTGTTCTGTGAGCTCACTCGAGCTTCCTATTATCTCCCTATACCAGTGTAGTCGCCTCGGGCTGTACAGTGGCACTGGACTGTGACTCTGATCTGCATATCACAAACACACCTTTTCCTGTGTTTATCAGCCTTGGGATATCCCTGACTGCGAAGGACCTGTTCAAATCTTTTCCCCTACTTTTCCAATTCAGTTATCTGGCTTTTGCATATTGGTTTTAAAGAGTTTCACACTCTGAATATGTTAGGTTTTTGAGCCTGGGCATGTGGATGACAAAATGTGAATAGTGGGAAATTTTAATAAAGCCCAGTCCCTTTGGCTCCTGAATTCAAAATGAGAATTTAGCTAGTGAAGACGGTGTAACATCCCTATAGATCTGTGCTTGCCAATTCCTTTATTTCCCGCTGAGCTGACATCTTGTGAAGAACTCATATTTCTGAGCTTCTCTTATGCCTACGATGACAGTGCCATCCTCACTGGAGCTGTGGCACTGCGGGCCCATGTGCCCTCTAGGTACTGGGACTAGGCTGATACAATCCCGAAACCATTCAGGGAAACCTGCTTTGTGGGCTCATCTGGAAGATGGGGACTCAGAGCTCAAGGAACTACTTGTTCCTGCTAATAGTCTCTCACAGATGGGATTTCCTTTACTTTCTCCCTCTGTGCTATTACCTTTTTAGTTTTTGTGTAATTCCTTAGGAGTGGGGTTTAGGGAGTGAAGTGGGTTTAGATTTACTTCCTCTTCACTTGGAACCTAAGGAAATAGCCCTTCCGGGGCTAACTTTATGGTGCCAGTTTCTTACTAGACTCTATATACCTTTAATATAATTTAGAATTTAATGTCTGTACTTGTAGGCCCTAAGAGAATGTAAACAAGATTTCTAAAGTATCCTCCAAAGTGGAAATAAAACTCACAGACTTGGGAAGAAAAAACTTCAGCCTTCCTAAATGTTAAAGAAATGCAAATGAAAACAGTGAGGCAACATTTTTCACCTCACCAAATGATCAACATATTTTAAAAACAGCAGTACCCAGTGCCGTGCGGCTGTGCTGAAACTGACATTTTCATTACTGTGCTGGTGATACATGAATTGATAAAACTCTTTGGAAAGGGATGTAGAAATATGTACTGTCATCTCCCAAAAGATCATACTCTTTGATTCAATAATTTCGTAGCTGAGATTCAACCTTAGGAACAGAAATCTAAGTGTGAGGGCTGGAATGTAGGTGGGAAGCACAGTACCTTCCTGGCCTGCCCAGGGCTTGGCTTCCATCCCAGCAATCTCTCTCCAAAAAAGAAACCCACATGTAAGGAACACTACAGTGCATAAAAATGTGACGTATGGGCCAGGGAGATAGCTCGGCGGTCGAAGCGCCTGCCTGGCAAGTTCAAGGACCCGGGTTCAATCCCCGGTACAGCGCAGAGTGCCAGCCTTGTGTGGAGCTGGCCACCAAAACCAGGTGTGATGCTGTAATCTCAGTGCTGGGGAGGCTGAGACAGGAGTTTCACTATAGGTCCCAGCTGTGTAGAGAGACTCTGTACCAAATAAATAAATACGATTTAAAAAAACCATGAGATGTAGTTGTTCTTAAGAATTGGAAGCAGCGTATCTGCTCAACGGTAGAAGTTACCACTATCTATTCAGTGGATATGATTATTATAACGTTACTCCATAGAAAATACATAATAAGAAAGCAGGATCAGCATTTTATAGCAGACAAAGCTGGGGAAATGTTTCAAATTAGAAACCCTAATCCTAGAAAAATAGTACACTTTTATTTTAAAGAGAAAAAATTAAAAATAACAATAAAAAAGAGCTTCAAAACAGGTGAGTAGGAGTTACAATAATCAATATACTGCATATTGTTATTTTTATTAGTAGTTGTTCAGACTACAAAATATAGGGTACTTTTTATTGTACCAGGGGTCAGACTCAGGACCATTTTCTAGGCAGTCGCTTAAGCCACCGAGCTCTCTCTCCAGTCTAGGGAACTTTCTCTTAAATGACATCAAAATTTAACCTCAAAATGGGCCAAATGCTGACAGCCCTTACTTTCTGTATTACTCCTCTAGAGGGCGCACAAGTGCTTGAAATAATTTGGAACTGCAGGGACACCACGAGGTGGCCTAGTGACGTTCAGATATACTGAAGACCGTCCTAAAATAGAAATCATTTCTATGCTACTTACTGCCTTTAAGTGACACAGATTTTCTCACACTGGGTACGTAATGTTTTCGAGCCACAGTTTCCAGAGGAGAGAGATGATAAAAAGGAAAAAAACAAAAACAAAAACAAAAAAAAAACTGAGGGTGCAAACTACTCTCAAAGCCCTAATTAATCTTAATAACAGGGAATTACAAACACCTTTCCCATGAAATAACAAAGAATAGCACTAGGAGCCATTTAACATTTTGTTTGCTTTTGGGTTTGCTTCTGGTATCCAGTCAAGGTTGGCCTCTTCGAAGTGTGGGTTTGATGGACCTGGAATTTGTACCCAGGCATGTGAATGCAATCAAGGACCACATCCGGGGCTCTCCTGCTACGCAGGTTGCAGAGGGAGATGGGCTCAGCTCTGGAAGTCCTCCTATTCTAGCTGGGATCAGCCACTTCCTAACTCCAAGCCCACGCTAACGTGCTCCTTCATTTGTTGGATGTGAAGCGTGAAAGCCCTGATTGAATACACCATCTCTCTCCTATTACTCCGCTGCCCTGGAGCTGCGTGCAATCTAGAGCAGCACGAAGAACGACAGCTTCTTGGAAGTGTTTATTCCTCCCCCTACTTTACAAAGGTAAAAATGATGGCGCTTTTGGAGCTGGGTAGCTTTTCTTCTGATACTGGACCAAAACAAAGAGCCTGTTCTCAGACAACAGGACGCTGTTGTCTAAGTGCTCTCCGGACTCACTGGCAAGGAAGCCACAGCCGGGCTGCTTATGGAATCCAGAGGAGGCGGTGGCTCAGTGCTTCTATTTGGAATGACTTGTGCAGGAATCTTAAGCTACCCCTTAAGATATAATCTGATTGGTGAAATAAAAGGCCAGACCCCGGACTCTGAGCTCACCCGGGGAACCCCTCACTCAAAGCACAGGGACTGCGCTTTTGTTGCTGCTTGTTAGGGCCTTCTTTGCTCATTGCAGGCTTCTATGCTGACGTACTTATCATTATTATTTTTAAATAATGCCCTGTGTAAAGTTACATTATAAAAAGCCAGAGATGCAAAACTGATAAGCATCATACATTCCGATACCAAGAAATGATCACCTTTGACAGCTTGTATACAAGGAAAGATTGGAAACATGGTGAATTTTAAAATTTGAATATCAAGTTGTTTCTGATTGAGGAATAATTAGCTTTTGTATTTGACATATACTTGTTTACATTTTATAAACAATGCTCCTTTTTCTTGGCACTATCTGTCCCCAGAATAGACCATACATTTATGTAATATAGATACAAAGATAGATACATATTGCTAATTTTCCACTGTGTCACTTATTTAGTAGAAGTAAATCTGTAGTAGTCTTATACTTTATATATGCATGTTTTGTCTACTCTAAGCAACTTCTTTTTCTAATGTATTAGTTCAGGATCTCCTGGGTCTCATGACACAGATTGGACTCAGAGTGATCCTCCTGTTTTCAGCCTCTCAAGCACTAAATCCAACTTTCTCCATGCCTCATCCTGACAGGAATGTGAATGGCCAGTCTCCCAGAAGATGCCTTTTTCTGCTCCAGGAGGTGAAGCACGTCTTTTGTTTTTGAAATCACCAACATCCTCTCTTCTGTCTTTCTTCAGCGACCTTGGCCTCTGCCAGCACTCCTCTCATCCTACCCACACCTGTCCTCTGTACCCCAACATTCACACAGCTTCCAAGAAATGTGCCATCAGCTCTAGATGGTGCCCCACCCCTGACCCCTAAATCCTTCTCCTCTGAGATTCTTGAGTGGTTTATACCGGGAATGACTAACTTTTCTCTCCTGTAGCACCATTTTCTTCCTTTCTGAGGGGCTGGTTTCCTTCCATATGCCATGATCCATCTTCTAAAGAATATTCTTGACTTCACATTGCCTCCAACTGCCATAAACTTCTCACCGCCTCTCAGAGCTCCTCCAACTCACCCATCTTGCTTTTACTCCCTTCTTTCTTTTCTCATTTCCACTTTCCAGTCTATTCTCTCCTCTAGCTCCACTCTGCCTGGGTTTCTATCCTCCACCAAAAGAGCTCTCAGCAGTCACCAAAGTCAGAACAGCCTACAAAGGTCACGGTGAGCTACCTGCACCACCTTGTCAGACCTTCCAGGGACAAGGGTCAATCTCCTGTTCCTGCTTTCATTCAACCCAAACATATCTTCTGAGCACACACTTTATGCCAGACACTGTTGAGCCTTGAAATCATTAGTACATCCAAAAAAGAAAGATCTCTGCCTCCTAAGGACTTGTAGTCTCACAGGAGAAAACAGCTGACAAGCAAAAATCAATGAATAATCAAGCTGTGTGGTGCTTTAGAAGGCAATGAGGGATGTGGAAAAGAGAAAAAAGTAAAACTCAATGAGGTCTTGAGTAATTTCCTTTTAACAAGTTACCATTATAACAAAATATACTCTATGTGAAAATATTTGCCACCGAGTCAGAGTCTAGGCTACATCGTCATGTCCTCATGTAATAAGATTGTATCACATTTTCATCTGAGGTCAGTGCTCTTTTCTCTCCTACTCGTCTCACATTTGATGTGAGGATAGTAGAGAAGAAACAGAGGGAAGTGTGGACACTCAGGAGAAATGGAGATTTCCTATGTTGTCATATTATGCTGTGGGTCTCCTCAGGGACAAGCAACAGACAGAGCCACACGCTGCCTCATCTTTCCTCTGATCTGCAGTTCTGTCAAGTGACTGCCACCTTACAAGGCAGAGTAAATCAGGAACTCACAGAAGGATAACTGGCCCAGGCATAGAATTGTTTGCATTAATCTTAAAGAAAATAAGATTCTGGTGCTTTGAATATAACTACACAAAGTATAGATGTGTGCACACTGACTCCATCAAGAGCCTCTATCCAGGGCCGGCCAGATAGCTCAGCGGACTATAGCACCTGCTTAGGCAGAGCACAGCAGCCATAGTTCAATCCCCAGCGTGCTGTGCCAGCCCCACCCCAGGGGGCACTGGGATGGCAATTGAGACTGGACATGGTGGCATGCATCTGTAATCCCAACACTTGGGAGGCTGAAAACAGGAGAATCATTATGAGTCCAGTCTATGTAGTGAGACCCTGAACACCCTGTAGACCCTGTACCAAATACAAAAAAAAAAGAGTTTCTATCCAGCTGGCCTTGGAACTCACTCTGTCTAATAAGTGAGATGTGGTGGAAGATGTGGGTCAGAGATAGCTGTCCCCTGAGCTTCATACACTTACAGGAGGGGCTTCGGGAGGAGGTCAGATCGTGGGGGTGCTATACTAATAGGTTAACCCACACAGGCGTTCGCAGCTGAATATGCTGTTAGAAGATGGATCCTCGTCAGAGAGGAGTCACTGACTGGACACCGGAAGGCTCTCTCCCTGGCTCCTCCCTCACCCTCTGCTTCTGGATCACAACGAGTGAGGAGCATCTAATCCCCTGTACACCTCGCCCTGTACCCTGCCTTGGAGCCACGGGCTCTAAACATGAGCCAAAGCAAACTCCTTTAAATTTGGGCTGCTAGGAATGGTGTTGCAAGGACAAGAAAGAGACTAGGATGGTGGAAGTGGTGGCATGAAGCGTCCACAGCTGGGCAGCCCCGCTTCCGCTCACCGTGTTGGAGCACCACGGCGCACGGCTATGGCTAACCTGCTGTCGCCGAGGCAAGCCCTGGGGCCAAGATCTCCAGGACAGGCACTACCCAGGAAAACCATCACCTGACGGCAGCCAGAGGTGACCCCACATGAGGCTCCCCTGGACCAAGCTCAGCATTACTGACCCAGCAGTCAAGCAAAACCAAAAGAGCCGTCACAAGCTGTTACATTTTGGAATGATTTGTCTCTCAAAAGTAAGTAACTGATACAGAAGATACATGTTACAATGACAATTCTTTCACTAAAATTGAACATTGGTGCTCTGCTAAGTTGGATTTAAATACATACATGTAATATTTAAGGTAAGAAGTAACAGAAGGGAATCTAATTTTCAGTGAAAAGTCATTGGCATCTATCTATCTTGGTATGAGTGCTTACTTTTACAAAACATAAACCATACTATACCTAGTGTTTCATAACTCACTTAATTCACTTAACATTGTAGATTGCTGTCCATGTCAATAAATGCCACATTTTTAAGTAGGTGCCATTTAAGTAATAGCCCATTGAGCAGATGCACAGTGTATTTATAGAATGTCATAGTTACTTTTCTCATCCCTCTGACAAAAATACTGACACCAAGAGTTAAAAGAGGAAAGGTTTCTTTTAGCTCACAATTTGTGGAGCCGTCACCAGCAGACTCCAAGGCAGGGTGGTAGGGCTGAGCGGCACCATGGAGGAGGAACAGTTTACGGAGGGAAGAAGCTAGCAAACCAGCGAGCAAAGTGACCAGTGGTGACGAGCAGGAGTCCTCTTTCTGTCCCTTAGATCTTACTTGGGCTACCTCCTTCACACTCACCCCTGGAATCTTAGCATCACACCATGAATCAGTCCCAAGGTCACATCCTGGATCCTGGCGTCACACACCCTAGATCCAGCCACATCTAGACACACACTGTAGCATATGACTCCCTTGGACTGACACTAAGGCTGGCTTCCAATCCCAACACTGTAACGAGTCCTGAAAGAAATGTCTTTATCCTCACAACTGGAAGCTTCACTTTCTTCATCTGTAAAATGACACAAGATGCATGAAGCTTTTAGTAGTTTGGGGATGTAGTGGTCCCCTTAATAAATGATACTTTTTCATTATTTTTACTACCTGATTCTAAGCTTGCCTGGTGCAGGGATCATGACAAGCATTTCTTGGAGCCTAGAGCATCCCCTGACATGCTCAATATTAAAATAACTGACATGCAGTCAGAGCCCCCCTTGAGCCAAGGCCCCCTGTTCACCTGTCACGGAGGAAGTAGATGGTCCTGTTCTCTTGCCTTACTGCTCAGGAAGCTGAGTCACACGCAGGCTAGGTGACACACCTAAAGACAGAATCCTGAATCCAAAGCAATCTGCCGCCAGAGTCTGTGCTCTTGAAGCTATTCGGTGCTGCCTCGATAAGCATCTGCCTCAATATTTGCTGTGCAGTAAGTACTGGAAAAGAGCAATAGATTTCTAGAAATGTGATCTCTGGATCTCAGGACATTCACATTTCAAGGTGTTCACTATATATATGCAATGTCAGCTATTTATAATGTTGTCTTCCAAATGTACTATATGAAAATTTATATACTGTATTGTCACAAGTATGGGAACAAAAAAAGCAGAGAGGGAAAATTGAAGGCAGCACATTGAAATGTGAACAGTGGGCTGGGGAGGCGGCTCGGCAGCCTAAGCATCTGCCTGGCAAGCTTAAGGACCTGGGTTTGATCCCAGTACCATGCTGGCTCCAGAACCCTGGGTGCATTACGCTGACCACTGACACTCAGCATGGTGGTGCACACCTGTAATCTCAGGGCCGGTGAGGCTGAGACAGTAATATCTCTACGAGTCTGAACTGCATAGTGAGACCCTGTATCAAATAAGTAAATAAAATGTTAACAGTGAGTACTTTTGAAAAGCCATTTATGAGTGACCTTTTTTTTTTTCTCTACTTCTTCAAAATTGCCATACTGAGGTGTTATCTTAAGCAAATCCATTACATAACCATAACCTTGCTTTAGTGTTAGATTAACTTTTCTACCTTACATTTAGTTGAGTCTCGAAAGGAACACTCCGACAAAATAAGATATTTGTGATTACGTTGTATTCTTCGTCCTCTATCCACCACCTTAACAAGGAAATTCGAACCACCTACAGTTTGCTGCCTGAGATGAGGGGAATGATTGCTTTGATCTTTCTCCCTCCTAATCAGCAGCATTCTAATTTGTCTTTCTGAAAGTTTCTCTCTAAAGATAAAGGAACTGTCTGTACTCTTCCATACATTTATAAAGTACTTTTTATTGACTTGGGATTTTGCAACGACTTTATCAAATTGCTTCTCAAATGACTTCTCGAAGTTTAAGTGCCACCACACCTTGAGAACACACACACACACACACATGCACACACACACACACACACACACACGCACGCCTCCACACTGGCATAAATGTAGCTGGGTAATAATTCAACACATTATCCTACATATTTTTTTTGTGCAGTAATTCCTGCTCCTCCAAGCTTTCCATTTCAGCAGCTGCTAGGGTGTTCTGCACTTCTTGGCCCCCAGAAAGGACAATGGAACAGGACAAATGAACATAGGCCTCAATTCTGTACTTATGCTTTTCTAGGCTTAGGAAATTCAGTCAGAGGAGATGAGGAGTAGCCAAGTGTCACCTTTTGGTCCCCAACCACTTCCACAGGCTGTGAAAGAAAGAAGGTGACATGCAGAGATCAAGGCCAAATGAGATGTTAGCACGGAGCTGCTGTGGAAGATGTGGCCATGACTCGGGACGAGGTCCATGAGAGAATAGGGTCATGTGCGATCAGTCTTTAAGGTGCTCCTCTGCTAAGTCTACCTGCTGTATGATTTCATTCTAGAATTACCATTTGCTTCTTTTTCTAAACCTGCTTATTCACAATGTCCTTAATTCTAAGATTATATTAAGCTCAAACTCCAGGCTCTCTAGAAGTCCATTTTTATTGACTTTTCTTTAACTACCTTTATGAAAGAATGACTTTCTGGTGATAGTAGTGTAAGCACTAGATTAAACAATCTACCAAGGGATAACAAAAGAAATTAATGTCTCAATTATACTCTTTGTTGCTGGGACAAAATACCTTCTACATACAACTGAGGGAGAGGTTTACTTTGGCCCACCATGTGTACAAAGTTCAGCCCATAGCCAGTTGGCTGCAACATAGAGTGGCATGGCAGAGGATGCTTGCTTATGGCATCGTGCAGGGTGTGAGAACAAACAAGGGAAACAGGAGAAACACACACCCTTCCAGACCACACCCCTGGCACACCACCTGCTCCCAACATCGCATTTAGCTAGAAATTCACCAGTAGATTAATCCACTGATGAAATTCACATACCCATGATCCAATCTCCTCCCAAAAACCCCACCTATGAGTGCATGAGATGTAAACCATTACAATGTCGATTTTTTTTTTCTTATACAGGAAGTCAAACTCAGTACTTCATGCTTGCTAGGCAGGCACTGTACCACTGAACTAAACCTCCAGCTCCAAAATATGGAAATACTTGCTCAAAATTGAGTAAAGTGTTCTTTTATTAGAAATCATGCTTATGTGCATTCTAATCTTCCAACAAGAACGACAGTTTCAAAACACTGTGGAAAATGTAACATTAGTATCACTGTAGTTCCTACTCAGCCTCAAACAACCGGTAAGCTTTTCTCTCTTATGACAGAGTAGAACCGGAAGAGAATTGAAATCCTAACCTCTAATCCCCCACCTTCCAAGGAGCAGAAAGGATTTCCTCTTCAATTATAATTATTTTTCTCAACAGAAAGCAGATTCCTTCTTTTCTTATATAAATGTGATACATTACTACAGAAACAGTAACCATGATAGAGAGGTACAAAAAAGCAAGGAGTATCAGAGAAATCACCATTAATTTTTTTTTTTTTTTTTTTTTGTCTTTTTGAGACAGGGTCTCACTGTGCAGTTCAGGCTGGCCTTAAGCTCACTTTGTAGCTCAGGCTGGTCTCGAACTCACAACAATCCTCCTGCCTCAGCCTCCCTAGTGCTGGGATTACAGGCCTGCGCCACCACGCCCGGCTTCTCACCATTAATATTTTGTTGAACATCTTCTAGATATATGTGCTATTCTATGCAAATGTGTATTCATATAATTTTATATTAATGGCTTTATATATATATATGTATATATATATATATATATATACACATGTATTTTACTCAATAGATGATATTGATCATTTGCAGTGAATATAGGCGTATCTTTTTAAATGACCACATATTCTGTTGAATGGGTGTGCCATAATCTATTAAACCAGTTACCTATGGAGAATATTTATTTCCAGATGAATGCAATAATATATCTGAGTGTGGGTGTGTCCTCACACACATCAAAATAAGTACATCTTTATGAACTTGTCATATTACATCTTCCTTTTTTTCTGTATTTTATTTTATTTTATTTTATTTTATTTTTTTTTTTTTTTTTTTTTTTGTCTTTTTGAGACAGGGTCTCGCTATGCAGTTCAGGCTGGCTTTAAGCTCACTTTGTAGCTCAGGCTGGTCTCGAACTCACAACAATCCTCCTGCCTCAGCCTCCCAAGTGCTGGGATTACAAGCATGCGCCACCACGCCCGGCTCTTTTTTCTGTATTTTAGGACAGGGTCTACA
>PVKA01038197.1:0-20427 GCA_004027165.1 Ctenomys sociabilis | reverse complement strand
CCTCCCCTCCCCTCCCCTCCCCTCCCTTCCTCTTACCTTGGCTACCCTCTTCTCCCTTCCCTTCCTTTCTACGTTATTTGATACAGGGTCTTACTACATAGCCTGCCCATTACTGAGATCACAGGTGTGTTTCACCACTACCACTCTTAGTGGCAGAATCAATGTATGGGGGTGGGGGTGGGATGAGTGGGTAGGGTATGAAAGGGATGCAGCATGGGAGAGTATCGAACCCCAGTCCCTTTGCCTGGCAGGCACTTAGTCTGCTGAGCAATCTTACGGGCCATATTTGCATGTTTTACCAATAAGTTAAAGTCCTAATTTCAAAGGATACCTTTAAAATACAAGACTCTAAAAGACTATAAATTTTTTTTTAAGTTAGACATGGTAGTGAATGCCTATAATCCTAGTACTAAGGAGGCTGAGGCAGGAGAATCATTTTGCACTTGATGCCTGCCTGGCCACATATTAAGTTTAAGGCAGGCTAACCTATATAATAACACCTTGACTCAAAACCCAATGTCCCCGAATTCAAGAAACTAAAAAACTTTGATTCAAAAATCACACTTAAAAAGCCAGGTGTAACTCCAGCACTCAGAAAGCTGAGGCAGGAGGACTGCCTTGAGCTACATTGTAAATTCAAGGCTAGCCTGAAATACAGAATGATATGCTGTCTTAAAAAAAAAAAAAAAAGAAAAATTAAGCTTCCAATGACATTTCAAGTATTTACCAAGTTTCTCAACATTAAATTTATGGGTGGGAGAGAATGCTCAGTGGCATAAGTGCTTGCCTGGTGTGCAACATCCTGAGTTCAATCCCCAGTATTGTGAAGAAAAAAAAAGGGCTCTGACATTAAATGTATGTTTTCCTCTTTTGAATTCACTATTTGCAGGCAGATTTTCTGAAGTTACATATCTTATTTCTCATCCAACTTTCATCCATTTATATTAGCATTTTATATAGCAAGCTCTTCATAAACTACAACATTTAACAAAGTATAACTTCCTAATTTCATCCTTCCTAAAACATTTATTAGTTGGCATTGAACTGGAGAAAAACTCTTCTTCCCTACTTATTACTCATGCACCCATATTTATTAGTATGGGTTCTAATTTTATTCTATAGTTCATATTATGTGACTATAACAGAATCAAATTTTGTCACATCCCTTTAAGAAGGTCCTTAAATTATTTTAACATGTCTCTGTCATTGTCAGAGGAGAGTTGCAAAAGAGCAGGGGAAGTAGTTGAAGACCTTAACCATGAAATAGGGGCCTCATATCAGACTAAACATCCATTATCTTTCTTGACACAGCAATGTCCCCTATGTATATATAATATATATATATATTATATATATATATATATATGATCCTTTAATCTAGTTAGCCAGTGTTGCCTTCAACATTTCTACAGTACCAATTACTTATCATGAAGTTATGCATAGGCAGACTCAGGAAAGATTTATAGAATGCTCAAAGGTTATTAAAGGCAGGTATACTTTTGGATTAAAGAAATGAAGTTAAATGGGGCAGGGTGGGCACAAAGGCTTTTTTATACAGAGTACCAAATTATGAATCTTATCTTACCTGTTGAATTACTTCTGGATATAGCATGGGTAGTCTTTCTGCAATAAGAGCCAGTCCACCCATTCCTGCAAAAACTTGCAATGGTGACTGAATGGGACAGGTTTCAAGCAAAGATTCATCCAATATCCCATCTATGCACTCATCACTTGGAGTAAGGGCTTCATCTTCTGCACAGTTACCAAGTAAGTCTCCATGATCTATACATTACAAAAAATTGAATATGTGAGAAAGAACAACATTCTATCATACACCTTCGCTTATGAAAAGACATTTTTTTGCCTCCACTATTCAATGATGCAGCAGGGAAGTTATTATTCAGACATAAGTGAATTAAGCCTGGATATTACAATGATCTCTAAATGATTTCTGATACCTTTCATCATCTTATTAATCAAAGCATGCATCATATAATGGCATCATGGGAATCCTCTGAGAGCTGCTTTGAAATCCCAGACCAGACCTGATAAATCAAAATCTGCAATTTACATGTAACTACATGAGTAATTTATGAGTATCCTGAAATTAGAAGAAAACTGTTCTTTAGGGCAGAGTTGTAAGTTATAGTGCATGTTTTCAAAAAAGACTCTTAGCAAGTAATATGTATACATTAGGCTCCAAAGTATCCACTTAGGGAAAACTGAATAATGACAAAGATTTCTCTAACTGAAAACTAAAAAATGCATTTTATGTTGGTGTAACTTTTACTTATCAGGATACCCTAATGGTTAGTGTGCTCAACCACATACCCATACCTCATAAACATTAAAAAAGACAGGGAAATGAAACTGAACAAAGTATTAAAGGTCCTGCATAGGCAGAGGCAGCAGCCAGCTTCGATCCCGGGCGTACTGCGTCAGCCCCATCCCTAGGGCACACTGAGATGGCAACTGAGACTGGGCATGGTGGGGCACGGCTCTGTAATCCTAGAACTTGGGAGGCTGAAAACAGGAGGATCACTATGAGTCCAATCTATGTAGTGTACACTCTGTACTAAATACCTAAAAAGAAACTGAACGAAGTAAATGTACTGTACTAAAATTTACTAAAATACAAATGGCCAATAAGAACAAATAACTTTTTGAAAAACCTTGTGGAAAAAATTAAAGCACTTAATATGACAGCATATTGACATTATGAAATAATTTTTATAAAACATGTATAGTAATGAAGAATTGGAAATAATCAAATGTTTAAAACTGTAGGGAGGGCCAGCCAAATAGCTCAGTGGATTAGGGGTTCAATCTCCAGGCCTGTCATGCTGGCCCCACCCCCAGGGCATCCCCCGAGATATGCCTGCAATCCCAGCTCTTGGGAGGCTGTAAACAGACCCATCACTGAGTATGATCTCCTAGTGAGACCCTGAACATCCTGTAGAGATGTCCCTAAAATACAAAATGGATTATTTGGGCTAAGGAGATAGTTCAGTGGCATAAGCACCTGCCTGGCAAGCACAAGGTCCTGAGTTCAATCCTTGGTACTGCCAGAAAAAAAAAAAAAAAAACTGTGGGAACTTAATTTTGTTACAGACAAACAACAACAACAACAAAAAAAAGCCAAGAAAAATGCTGTATCTTAAAATTTTTGGCAATGTAAGTAAAAGAATATATGATCCCAAGATTGCAAAAGGAAAAATGTCACACCCAATATAAATTATTAATAAAACTGAAGCTCTCATTTGACTATGAAATCATGATTCAGATTTCATATGCACATGGGCTCATACAGCAGTGCTGGGAGAAATTATACAACCTAATTTCCAAAGGAAATAATGGCCAATTTGAAATACTAATAAATAATTCCATCAAAAGAAAAGCTAAACTTATATAACAAAATTTTAAACTAAATTTTTTTTGGGGGGAGGGACGGGGGATTGAACTCAGGCCCTTGCCAGGGAAGTACTTATTCTACTAAGCCATCTCCCCAGCCCCTCTAAATCATTATTGATAGCTCAGTGATATAAGCTCCTGCCTGGCAAGCGCATCGTCCCAAGTTCTACCCACCATATAAAAAATAAAAATCTTTACTGATAGAAAAGTCTATCTTCTGAATTAAAGACTGGATTTTTTTTTTTTTTTTTTTTTTTTTTTTGAGACAGGTCTTCTTATGTAGCTCAGGCTGCCATGAACTCACTATGTAGTTTAGGTTCACTCTGAACTGGTGACAATCCTCCTACCTCACCCTGGGCTGCTGGAATCATAGGTGTGTGGCAGCACTTCCTGCTAAAACTAGAATTCTGAAGGTATTATTATACTCATACCTTTTTCAGGGTGAAGTCTTTTGAAAGAATCTGTTTTTGACAGACTTGGGTCAGTGATGACTCTTGATCCCAATTTAACAGTCAGATCTATTGAACGGTAACCTTGAGGAAGTTTTCGGTCATATAAGAGAGTTAAAAGCTGGGCAAGTGTCATTTCAGCTGGCAATGGCTGACCTAAAAACAATACAACAAAGTTGAAAGCTAAGAGGTAAATAATTATTGTAATTTGATTTATTGAATTATAGATTACTTTTGCTAAGCCAAACAGAAAATTATGTTTCTGACATT
Organism: Ctenomys sociabilis; assembly: GCA_004027165.1. NCBI lineage: Eukaryota > Metazoa > Chordata > Mammalia > Rodentia > Ctenomyidae > Ctenomys > Ctenomys sociabilis. The sequence continues at coordinate 16,297 of PVKA01038197.1, read as the reverse complement.
AATTTTAAAATACTTGAAAATTAGCCACTAGAGTCCATAAAAATGAATATTTAATGTATACGAATAATAATGTCTATTTAGCATTATTTAAAGTACATCATGGACAAAATAGAAACAAAGGAACACACCTCAAAAATGTAGGGTTCGCACGTTTCCACAAAGGTCCAAAGAAAAATATTTAAAAATATGAGGTCACATAGACCACTGCATATACATCTATGTTTTAACAGAAACACAGCTAAAGATATAGCACATTGATTGTATTTTCAGAGAAATTATTTTCAAAATCATATATCCAAAACACCAATGATAGTTTGACCAATACTATAAACTGACAAAAGCTAAGAAAGCAAATCTATTCTCATTGGTTGGAAGTTTGATTACACTGACTTTGCATGAACATAATAAAGTAGGTAACACCTTAAACAACAATAGTATGCATATATTTGCTAAAGAATATTTTTTACCTAGGAAGACCTGTTGTGTTGTTTAATTATCAGTGTGGTATACTTGAGAGATCTGTAAGAACTTATCCTAAGGAATTTATTTCACATTGCTTTATAGAGAACTTATTTTAATGTATACTAACAGAAAAGTTAGAAAGCTAATGAAATGGGAAGTGTAACTTTACATAAATCCTCAAAAAGAATATATAGTAGGTAACTTTTTTATTCTTATTTCTTACAGTCTCAATATCACTTGTTTTTGCTTAAGACAGGGTATTACTAGATAGTTCAAGCTGGTCTTGAACTCACAGCGATCCTCCTGCCTCTTCTCTTGAGTGCTGGGGTCACAGGATGTCCCACCATGCCCAGTGTATCTCATTTATTTAAGGTATGTGCTCAAACATGACTCCTGATTACCATGGTGATTTACATGATTGTAAAAAAAGATCATTAAATTTTTCTTGATGTTTATTCATTGTGAATATTACCTGCCAAGAGTTTGTGGAACAGATGGAACACAGGGACAGTAATGATTTTGTTGGCTGTTTCTGAACCTGCAGATGTACTTCCTATTTTATCAGACATTGTTCTCCCTCTCCTGGATGGTGGACGAGGTGGTGTAGCGGATACAGCACGTTTAGACTGCGATTTCAGCCCTAAAAGAAAACCACCCATTAAAATTCTATGTAGCCAACACATTAATACAATGGAAGTGTTTTTCTAAAATATTTTAATAAACCACAATTTTCCTCACTAATGTCAAACCACAGAAGCACTTCTCATCCATTATCAAATCTCCCAATTATATTTTCATCCCTTGACATATGAAATAACTTTGATTCTATATTTGTTCTCCAAGAAAATAAAAATGCTGCTAGCTGCTATAATCTGTAAGATTACAAATCTCATCTATGTAGTACAATGTAGTGCCTGTAAACAATGTAATAAATCCTATATTAATTTTTCAAAGATATATTAGACATATTCATAGTTCATCAAATTGAAAAGTAAAGCCGGGCGTGGTGGCTCATGCCTGTAATCCCAGCACTAGGGAGGCTGAGGCAGGAGGATTGTTGTGAGTTCGAGACCAGCCTGAGCTACAAAGTGAGCTTAAGGCCAGCCTGAACTGCACAGTGAGACCCTGTCTCAAAAAGACAAAAAAAAAAAAAAAAAAAAAGAAAAGTAATGTGAAGACTTCATTTGAGCTAAAATTATTTCATTTATGTTTAAAGAAATAATCCTTTAAAATTAACTTATCCTTGCTCCTTTGTCTGCTTCCTTTTTTCTTTTGGCAGAACTGGGGATTAAACTCAGGCCCTATTCTACTGAGCCACCTCCCTGGCCCCGGTCTGCTTCCTTAAATCTACTATTAACAATTTTATACATACACATGAACACTAGTAAATACACTTTAAGAGTTTTTTGAATTTTCTTTTTACAACAAGGAAGTTTACCTCCAAACTCCTAAGTACTTTGTGGACTTCTGTGGTGAATCATCAAGGTCAAGTAGGCCATCTAAGTTATCCACATAAGTTATTATCTGATAAAAAACAGTAAGCTTCGGGCACAATGTAAGTTTAATAATTCCACTGCCAAACTCTAATAGGCTTCTGGGGTAATATGTTCTCCCTTTTTTTTTTTGTGAGGCAATATTTTCAAATCTAATATTAAAATATTAAGTCAGCTTTTGAACTAATACATTTTATCATATGAAGTTACTTTAAGTTATATTTTACAGAAATTGAAACGAAGAGTAATAAAAAATTTAAAGCATACCAGAGGCAACAACAACACTGTAATTGTCCTGAAATCCATTTTCTGCCTTAACTTTTTCTTTTTCTTCATGGTTTTTCTTTTCTTTGTCATCTTTCTGTTCACTAATTAATTTAGCTGTAATACTTGGAGTATCTGTTTAAAAAAATATTATATATATATATGTGTATATATATATATATGCATATATATACATACACACACACACACACACACTAATAAAAGAAACTCTGTATTGAACTTAACACAAGGATATTCAAGCTCCACACTCTGTATAAAACATACCACATCTAGAAAGACATCTAAAAAAACATTAGCAGAAAAACTTGTTTTACTTAAGCATAGTTCAGTGTGCCTGATACCCACATAGAATTTCATCATTAAGAAATGGACATCAAGAAAGAATGCTAATTTCAAAATTAGCAAGGAGCCTATGGAAAACTATGTATACAAACTATGAAGGGCAAATATGTACTTGAGTTTACATACTTGACTATAAAACACTAAAATAGATGGCTACTTATGCTACAAACAGGAGTATAAAGGAACTGGCATATTACATGCTATCAAAAAAAAATCAACCTAAATTAGCCCTGCTAGGCATGGTAGCTAATGGCTATAATCCCAGACCTCGGGAGGCTGAGGAAAGAGAATTAGTACAAATTCCAAGGGCAGCTTGGGGTACACAGTGAATTCAAATCCAAAGTAAACTGCATGACAAAATCTTTACAAAATAAAGGGTGAAAAGGAAGTAATGATGGGATTTAGCCACGAAGAAATCAAGGCTAGGCTGAGCATGGTGGTGTAAGACTACAACCCTAGCATTTGGGAGGCTTACACAGGATGATTGCTGTAAACTTGAGGCCAGGCTGAGCTAAAGAGTGAGTTCCAGGCTAGCCTGAACTGCGTAATGAGATACTGACTCAAAAAGACCAAAGAGGGGCCTAGCAGAATAAGCTTAGCAGAATAAGTGCCTGCCTGACAAGCACAGGATCTTGAGTTCAATCCCTGGTACCGCAATAAATAAATAAATAAATAAATAAATAAATAAATAAAACCAAAGGACAAAAACCAGACCAAACCAAACCAAAAAACAAATAGATCTCATAAATATGTATTTCTTGTCATGACATACCAACTCATACTATACTGCCCCTTTTTCAAAGGGTAATAAATGAAAAATAAGACAAAAAAATGTCACAAGACAGTCCTGCTACAATGCTACTATGCTGTATATGCATGGATTTCTAAATATCTATGTAAATATATGTAAGTGTTCATTCCTATTTTTTAAAAAATTTTTTTTCTTCTTCATATTCTATACAGACATAGAGTTTAGTATCTTAATACTTGATGGAAAATACATGTTCCATGTTATGCCTATGATGTCTGATATTTAGACAAATAGTGTGGGTAAAATGAATATGTTGCAGGGTAATAATAAGCTTCTCTTCTGGAAGGCTAACAACCTAAGTTTGCAGATCAAGAATTGGAGAAAAAGAAAGACTGCAAGGTCAGCCAACATTTTGGCCCTAGCCTTTCAAGGTCAGCAAAGACTCAGGACATAGGAGAATTTGTACTGTAACATCATGGAACTCAGTTGTTCCCCAAATTTTCTGATCAAGGAGATTATGGGGCCACAGAGGAATGTGATTGATGATGTATAGTGTGCCTGAGGAGAGTCACATGGAGAGAAAACTTTCTCTCAGGCTTCCACAGAGAGCAAATTGGTCAAGCAATCCACAAGGCTGATACTCACAAGGGATCTACAAAGTGCAGTACAGAGTTACAGGATAAACCCTGAGGGTACCTGACTGACCTTATCTGATTACAAAAGTTACATTTCTTGTTATATAGGTCTTGCTTTAATTCGGTCTTAACCATCCAGCAGAAAAGTATAAAAATGGAGGTATACGAAGTCAAGTCATGTAATGAGCTGTGAAGGGCTCAAGTCAACAACTTCTGTGGATAACCCGCTTCTATTGTGGACTGCTGATCTGTGTTGGATTGTTATATATATACATATATATATATATATATATATATACACACACACATTTTTTTTATAACTATGTATTTTACAACTATATATATATTAGCTATCCATGTTTTGAAAATCTGTAACATATGTATTATTGTATGTTACCCTGTTTGTCACTTTTTCCTATTTGTTTCTGCTTCTATTTTTCACCCCTCAAGTTAAAATACAATAAATTAAAAAAAAAAACCAAATGGATCATAAAACAGTGTATTTTTACATTATGACCACATAATCACAACTGGCAAAATTATTAATCTAAGTCTGAATGTAATATTTAAGTCTCTCACACACACACATACACACACACACAGAATCACAAAATTAATTCATTGAATAGTCAGGAAAAAACATGTAAAGAGGGATATAGCTTGGCAGTCTAAGCGCCTGCCTGGCAAGCGCAATAATACAGGTTCAATTCCCGATACCACATGTTGTTCCAGCCAGGAACCCCCTGGGGCACTGCATTGACCCCAAAATCAGGTGTGGTGGCACATGCCTATAATCCCAGAACTGGGAAAGCTGAAAAAAAAGGATCACTACAAATCCCAGCTGCATAGCGGCAAGACCCTACACCAAATAACTAAAAAAAAGATTTAAAAAAAAAAAAGCGGTAGTAATTGCTAAGAATTTACATTGTATAATCAGAAGTTCAACTGACTTCCACTTATGCTCTCTGATTTTTCAAAAATAAAATAAAACCCAAGTGGCATTTCTATACTAAATGATATAACCAAGAAAAATATTCTTAGCTTGTTGAAACTGCTCTGTTTTGAAATTTCAATTCTAGACAAGATGGAATGGAAACAACCCAGGTTGGGTTCTCCAATTTGAAATAACTAGTAAGAGGGCCAGCCAAACAGCTCAGTAGATAAAAGTGCCTGCTTAGAGCTGGGCATGGTAGCACATGCCTGTAATCCCAGCACTTGGGAGGCTGAGGGAGGTGAATTGTTGTGAATTCAAGACCAGCCTGAGCTACAAAGTGAGCTTAAGGCCAGCCTGAAGTGCATAGCAAGACCCTGTCTCAAAAAGACAAAAACAGAGCAGGGCGTGGTGGCGCATGCCTGTAATCCCAGCACTCGGGAGGCTGAGGCAGGAGGATTATTGTGAGTTCGAGACCAGCCTGAGCTACAAAGTGAGCTTAAGGCCAGCCTGAGCTGCATAGTGAGACCCTGTCTCAAAAAGACAAAAAAAAAAAAAAAAAAAAAAAAAAAAAAAAAAAAAAAAAAAAAAAAAAAAAAAAGACAAAAACAAAAGTGCCTACTTAGGCATATAAAGTGACCAGCGTTTGATCCTATGTGTCGTGCTGGCCCCGCCCTTGTGGCGCCCTGAGACAGTGATTGAGACTGGGCATGGGGGTGTGTGCCTATCATCCCAGCTCTTTGGGAGTCTGAACACAGGAGCATCACTATAAGTCGGATCTAGTGAGACCCTGTAGACCTTTACTAAAATATAAAAAGAATGAAATAACTAGTAAGCAAAAAACCATATTAAACAATAGTCTAACGCTTCACACCCAGCAGGGCAGGACAGCAGTGGCTAGGTGCACAGGAACAAATGAGGTAAAGTGCTCCACCTATTTCTGGAGCTTCCCAGGCCACTTTCCAATAAAACCCAGGTTTAACCTTAGGCTTAAGACAGAGCTGGGATTTCAGGAAGACAAAGGCAATTGCAATTCACAGGGGACATGTCCAGGGAGAAACAATTTACACACAGTGCCACAGAGATCTATAAAAGTTCAAGTCTTTAGTGTCTATTAACAAGAATAGATGTCTGGGGAATGAGTTAAGGCCCTTTTCTGGTCAGTGAATGAATGCTGAATGGAAGTAGTAAGATAAAGTTATAAAATTAACCAAATTCCATATATATCTAAAGACAATAAAAAATTCATTTTTAAATTTGACTTGCCTGACACTCTGTCAAGAACATCTGATAAAGTTGTTGAGACTGGCAAATGAAGAGTGCGGAATTTATGTCCTGCTCCATACATTGGATGCTGGATGACATGGCTAGTTGCATTAATTCTACCCTTGTACAGCTGAAACAAAATCAAAAATTAAAGAAATGTCAACATTTTAGAATGTACATCATTATGAAATAAACTCAAAAGCATGTAAAGAACAAAAGTTTAATGAGTTTAACTTTTTTCAAAAAAATGTAGTATGTTTTCCATGTAATTTGCTGGTAAACTTTTCCATTTACAATGTTTTACCTAACAGTCTATCACTTTTTCTCTATGTCAAATCATACTGTATAATTTATGACAAAATTAGGTTATTCTGTGGGAGGTGTCATATTGGGTTATCCTAAAGACCTTTACATGTTGTCATTAAATATAAAGTTTATACTTGTTTCCATTTGCTAAATTATATAAAAACTATAAGACCTAGTCATATACTGACACTCAATAAAATTTAACTATTAAATACTAACTGGACAGGGAGACTGAAGAAACATTGTCACTTTCTCATCTTCCAGCATCAACTGTAAAAACAGTCTTCGTATAAATCCTGAAATGTTCCCAGATGTTGGAAGGTTCCCTCTTTGAGGTGATGACTGAAACAGTTCACAGAGTACCTACCAAGGCAAGAGATTTAAAAAGATTAATGCTTAATTTTTAACTTTTTTATTTTGAATAAACAAGAAATGAAGAATGAGGATTAATAAACATCAAAGCATCTTAAAATACAAGAGATAAAAAGTTACAAGTATATAAATTACTACTGAAGAGTCTTACACAAGAAACACCTAACAAAACCAACTTATTTTTGCTCTTTGTCAGTAATAATGTGGTTACAATAGAATAGCAATTGTATACTAAAATATAAAACAAAGAATAAGGTTGAGAGGCTAAGTTGTGATAAAGTGATGAGGCAGAAACAACGAAGGCTACTTATAAATATAAGTCAAATTTTTAAAATATTCATATATTGCCCTTGGTTGGAGCTAGTAAATTAAGCATTAATAAGTTACATTAAAAGTAGAGCAATAATTTCCCAATAGTTAATTATCATACACAGTGGAGTATCTTGCTTTTCATTTCTTAAATCTTTTATTTATTTGCTGCCAGGTCTCAGCTCAGTATGCACCTTGGACTTATAGTGATCCTCCTGTCTCAGCCTCCCCAGTACTGGGATTACAGGCATAAGCCACCTCACCTAGTTTTGGGGCCAGTGCAGTGCGTCCAGGGCTCTGGGACCAGCATAGGATGCAGTACCAGGGATCAAACCTGGGTCCTTGCACTTGTCAGCTAAGCACTTATACTGGGAGTTATCTCTCCAGCCCTTGATTTTCTTCTTAATCAAGTTACAGTATTGAATAACTTATAAAGATGTTTACTACTATCCTTCTACAAACCAATAAAATTTGACCAGAGTAAAATCTATTAAATAGGCAGGGGTGGGAGAAGCTAACTGTTATTTATGAGTGTTTCTTCTGTCACAGATGCTATGGTAATACTTTATATTCATCAACAATGTTTAATTCTTGCCATCCCCCATACAAAAAATAAAAAACTATTTCAAGCAGGTATTAAAACTTCCTTTTGTTAAAAATGTCCAAGTTCACAAAAAGTTAGAAAATGGCACAATGTTGCAAACAGGAATTAGAATTACTGTTAAAAGTAATGCTACCTTTCTTTTCTTTCAAGACTGAGTCTACATATGTCCTTAAACTCAGTATGTTGCCCAGGATGGCCTCAAGCTTGCAGCGATTCTCCTACCTCAGCCTCCCAGGTACTAGGATTGCAGGCATGCATCATCACACCTGGCAAATAATTCTACATTCTCAGATTTTTGGTCCCACAAGCTCTGTACATTAAATTGGTATTGTTATGAGATTTATTCAGTCTCCTATGTAAAGCATACTGTGTACAATGAGAAGTAAATCAATGGTGGTGGTTATCAATCAAGCTACATCAAAATGCAATGCCTAAATGAAGAGAATGACACATAGTGATCCCTGTTTATTGGTTAATTCTGTTCTAGCTCATAACAATATTATTCTTCAGGGCTTATTCTTTTTCACTGGAAGAGTTTGGAAGGGATATATAGGTACATTCTCCATGAATTTCTCCATCATCTTTCATTATAAGGAATAACTGATTTATGAGACCATGTATTTCGATAAGAGGATACACTAGTAATAAGTTCAGATTTTAAATACACTTAAACTTTAACCTAACCTTGCCTTACATGGGCCCTCACATAATTCCACCAGTGCAAATCCATTATTTTATTGAAATAGATAGGTAAAATTTCTCTTACCTGTGCCATCAGCTTTTGATTATTAGGATGGCATGAAATGCACTGCAGAAAAAATGCAACTGTTGCATTCTCAATTGCTGTCCGCTGTTGTGTGGTCAATCCTGTTGTAGGAGGTGAAGAAAGAGATGCTGATCTTGCATTTGTCTGTTGTGTAGTTAAATTATGACCTCCAGAAGTTGACACAGAGTGACACAATAAAAACAGAAGTGCTGTCCACAGTGGATTGACCTCAGAACCACCAAGCCAATCCTTCATAATATGGCTGTTGCCAACTTCTGTCAAAAACCTAAGAATAGGAGCAACCAGGTCAGCTGTGATAGGCATCTTGCTACAATGTTGTGGAACATGATGCCGTCGCAATTTATCTTGGAAAATATCTATTGACTGAGCAATGCTTTCTGAGTAGGAAATGTGGCTAAAGCAAAAACTAGCCAGACTTCTCACAAGAAGAGAAGGCAAACCAGAGTCTAATAACTGCTTGATAGCTTCTGGAGACTGAGAAGAAGAAGCAAGGGTTGCTAGATGAGATTCAGTTAATGTAAGAGGTGCTTGTGCGTTTTTAGAGTCATCTGTTAAAGATGAAGTAAGATCTTGCTTTTTGCTATCATCTGTCATGGACAGTCTATGGTGACACTGCACTGGAGGAGGAGTAATTCCCATCCAGCCCATGAGCAAGGAAAAATAATTTGGATGTATATGACACATCGAACAAAGTAGACTGTCAACAGCTTTCTTCAAGACCATGTTGCAGGGAAGAGACATGGACCAGTTGAAAAGTAACCTAGGGAAATAAAACATCATATTAATCACATTTTAATAAGAAAGGACTGATCTTTTAAATTTCTATTAGAGATCAAATATACCCTAGAAATGTTAACTTGATAACTTGTTAATAGTAAACACTGTATGTCAAGGATTATGATATAAACATTATTTAAGAATTTAGGGAGCTGTTAGGTTAGAGTTCTACAATGAGCTAATAAAATCAACAGCATGGGGCCAGGGAGATTGCCAGATTAGGCTAGCCTCAAATTTGCAGCGATTCTTCTGTCTCATGCTCTTGATACATTTTTTTAAAAATATGAAGATGGAAGAGCAGCTCATGGTAGAGTGCTTGCATGGGACCCTGGGTTGGATCCAACATGGCAGAAAAAACAAAAACAAGAAATGTGATACTTCATAATAAACCCGCTATATTTGGTCTTTTCTAAATATTTTAATCTAAACACACATGTAAAATACTTTTAATCAGGTGAAACCACAATGTGATCTAGTAACTGGAGCGAGAGAAATAAGGGTTTTGCAATTATACTTACTCAAAGAGCTCCTGGTCCAACAGTGCTGGTAAATCATATTCAACAAGCAGTTCATAACTATGCCAAAGAATTGCTGCTACACAGTGCAAATGAGAAGGTGACGGCATGAGGAGACCATACTCTATTGTGGAAGAGGTAGGGCACGCGTAGTTCATCCTGCCACTTCTTTTCATAGCAGCCACTTTTGCAGAATCACTGACCCATTTTAACAAGGCCTGAATTCTTAAAAGAAGAAACAATTCTAATAATCAATAATGACATAATTGATATCTGATTTTTGCATGTAAAAAAGGTATTTGTGAGTAATATACTAATTATTTTTGATCATTTCTAACATAGTCTAAAATAGGAGGGAAAAAGATGAGTAACAAGGATAAAGCAATTCCATTTGTTCATTAACCTCAACTGAAAACGGTAAGTTTTGCGAAAACAACTGGGACTCAGTAAGTGCTGATTATATATAAATGTAATGTATATATATGCTTAAGTTATACACAAATGTATATTTTTATACTTGTATAAAAAATGTGTTTTATACTCTTATTTTGAAGAGTAAAACCTCCAGAAATTGACCCAGAATGACACAATAAAAACAGAAGTGTTGTCCACAGTGGATTGACCTCAGAACCATCAAGCCAATCCTTCATAATATGGCTATTGCCAACTTCTTTCAAAACCTAATAATAGGAGCAACCAGGTTGGCTGTGATAGGCACCTTACTACAATGTTGTGGAACATGATGCCACCACAATTTAGCTTGGAAAAATCAAGAACAAAAATCAGAAACAAAGGCAGAAAGAGGGTAACATACAACACATACATATGTTACAGATTTTCAAAACAAGAATAGCTGATTAACACTGGTTGATATATAAATGTATAGAATTATAGAATATATATCCTAAACTCTCTCCTATAAAACTTTTTCTCATCTTAAATCCACACTACCCACTGATCTAGACCTAATTCTTTATTATACAAAAACCTGATGAAATACATAATATTTTGCATCCCAGTATTAGGATCATTAAATTCTAGTAAAAATCATTTATTCTCACTCATTCGAACAGACAAAATCCTCAAATATACTTTCTCAAGTGTTATATCTCAGTTCCATAGAGCTGGGACCAGTAAAACAAGCAAAATTTTGAATCATTGCCTAAAAACAAAAGGACTTTAAAAGGAAGTAACATTCACAGTTTACAAACAAACAAACAAATAAATAAATGGCACCTAACACCTCTCCCTGTCAGCTAAAAGTAGTAAGGGCAGATGGCATACAACACTGCTCTTGCACTCAATTTCATGCTATAACAAATAAAGACAACTCAAAGAAAGAGTGGGATAATGAAGCAACTAAAATTTAAAAAATAGTATTCTATTTACTCTAGGGAATTCAACAATCCTGTCATTAGTGTCAGTTCTAAAGGATAAGAATAAAATTACTTTGTTCAAACCAAATTAAACTTTTAGTCAAGAGTGAATAGAATTAGCCAAATATAAGTGAAAGTTATTATTACATTATTTTTGGGTAAACAATATATTGGAGAAGGTATTTATTGCCCAGTAATTTGTTTCATACACTGACAATTGACTTCTTTTTTGAGTGACAATGCTTTACTTCTGCAATCTTGAGAGCACAAAGCAGGACTCTACTGTCTCTCTAGTATCTAATACCACGGCAGGCTATAAGCAGTTAATACAGTGGCAACTTGGGTCACAAACGTAATTATTTCCAAGACTATGGTCACAAACCAAACTGGACTAGAACCAAATCACATTCAATGCATAGGTTCAATGTTTACCTTATGTAGAAATTCAATTTGGTTCACATCTAATTTGGTGTGCCCAGAATCATGAAAATAATTTAAGTTCTTGAACAAGGTACTAATGTAATTATAAGATAAGAATACTCACCAAAGAATTAACAGTTTTGTTAATAATTTATTGCTAATACAAAATAAATTTTCTTAAATATAATCAAAATATTAAAAGATAACATAACTTAATCTCTAGTATAATATGTATATTTCTTACTACTATCATACATCATGAATATGTGCTACTAATATTGATGATATACAGGAAATAGGGAATGCCAAATGGTTTCTCAAAATTTTAACAACAAAAATACATATTCAAAACTTCCCAGAATTATCATCAATTTGGAGATAGAAAACCCTGGGGCAGAACTGTATTAGAGCTACCCATTCGAATTACATATGTATAGAAATCACTAAAAGCTTCAGCTGAAGTATTTTTGGCATATTTGGTATACTATTGTTTGGTATACTATTAGTTTGATATAGTACTGTTTCATCTTTTTTGAAGCAGAAAAAATAGGGTAAAAGTCCAATGAAAAACTGTCAGTGAATATTATAAACAGTAAAAATAGAACATTATCATTCTCAAAAAAATCTCTTGTCCGTATTTTTCTAATTTATACATAATTAGTAAGTAGCACCTAAAATAGCATTATTACAACACCACTGCCTTAAAAATTCCTATCATAATAAGACTGCCTTAAAAATAATGTTTTATTCCAATTTTGTATTGAATTTATTTTTATTTATTTAGGACAGGTTTTCGCTACACAATTCAAACTCCTATGTCAGCCTCCTCAGTATTATAGGTGTGCAACACCATGCCTGGTTCTGGGGCCAGCACAAGATACAAACCCAGATCTTTGTGCTTGCCAGGCATGCACTTAGAGCACTGATCTATCTTCCCAAGACCCCAAATTTTGTTCCTCAAAGGAAATACAAAAAAAATTCTATTGCAAGTATAAATTTGTTTAAAATATGCCCAAATACACGAAAAAAATTGTTTGATATTCATGAAAATCTTTAAAAGGTGCACCACTATAAAGTAACAATGTCACATTTTTTTATGAAATCTTCTAAGGCAAATCATCATAAGTACCATTGACTATGGCATGTTTGTTACATATATGTACACTTAAATAAAAAAGTATCATGTACCTGTCTTTTGTTCCAGGGTCCTGAGTTGTGCCAAGCTGGTAAAGAATATCTATTGTAGAGTCAGAAGAGAGTCCATTCAATCTTCCAAAAAGCAAAGGGCTATTCAAGTCTTGCAACAAAAGAACAAAATTTTCTAAATAAGAAAATCTCAAAAATATGCTTAATTTTTAAAAGTTATTCATTAAAGGTAAGTCTTCTATAAATTTCAGCAAAAAAAGAACAAACATGAAATGCAACTATATGAAATTAATTTCAGAGAATTAATTACAAAGATCACATAGTACAACTTTGATTACTTCACAGATATGTAAAAATCAAAATAGTGCAAGTTGTCACCTGTAGGATCACTGCCAGATGCTGCACAATTTCTCAGAAGAATGTCTATAAGTTTCAGGCCAATTCTAGTGGACTGCAGTCCTATCTTCACAAGCACAACTTCAATGTTGGGTGAATGCATTCCACAGTATGGTGACATCAGCAAGGCAGCACAAGTTTGCAGTAGATTAGCAGTAGGTGCAGCTGCACTTGCCATCATTCCTTCCAGATCACTTATGTGAGTAAGGCAATGATGTAATAACCGTAACCACCCAATACTGAAACACACAAGGCAAAATTACTGACATGGTACAGCAAATCAGCTCAAATTATTTCAAGGGTTAAATAAAACATTTCTCAAAGAAAAACATGTCTCATAACCATCATCAATCAAAATTAAGTTTTAAAATGCTATAAAATGAAAAGGGAATTAAATGCACAGTAAGTGTGCCCTACATTATTAAATTTACCAGTCAAATTTTAAAAGGAAACCTATCTATAAAAACTTTAAACCTCAAACCTTTTCAGAAGAACACTGGTAAAGGTTTATGTTCAGGTTCTTGTTTGTCAAACAGAAGTCTTTCAATAACTGATACTTGGTAATTACAATACAAAACTAATTTATTCTATGATTTATATTTTGTAAAGATATATTTCTGTTTATAGGCATATGGAAACCTGTAATAGACAACAGTCAAGAGAACTGGAACCTACATGTATTACACTATACTGTGGGTAAACTAAAAGAGAAAATACATACAAATTTCAATTTCATTAAGTTTTAGGGTTTTGCTTTGATAATATTAACTCTGTATCCTGCCTAATAAGATCATGTCATCATGAAGATAGTAACTTCCTAAAATCCAAAAAAGGAAGCACAAGATGAGTAATTAATATTTCTTTGGTCTTTTTGAAAAGGGTTCAGGTATGTAGTGCAATATGGCCTTGAATTTACATTGATCCTCTTGCCTCAGACTCCTACAGGCTGGAATTAGAGATGTGCGCTACCACCCCCCCAGCCTGAGTATATAATTTAAAAAAAAAAAAAAAAAAAAGCAAGCATAAAAAGGGTTTCATAGAGTGAGAAACAAGACATACCTTGTTTTGGATACCTGATCTTCAGAGGGAAGAAAGGGATTATTAACTGTTGCAGAAGAAGTAGTACCAAAAGCAGTGAGGCCCAATAATTTAATCTGTGAAAGGCCTAATGTACTCGCATCTCGGGGCCGATGTAATCGAAGGCAGACAGCAGAAGCTACCTCGGCTTTTACAAGTTGTATTTTTATATAGGTCAGACCACTTGTGACAACAGGAGCGGACAGAGGTAGCATATTCACCCCATCTGCACTCACTTCAACAGACACTGAGGATGGACAAGCTGTAGGAGAGAAAATTAAACAATCACCAATAAAAAGTGAACTAGATTTCAGTCTTTAAAAGAAAAACATCAGTAATACAACAGCTTTCAGTTAAATTTTTGAAAAGAAAATTTATAGACCAAATCATAATTTGTCATAACTTCCATCATTACTTTTGGAGATATATTCCAACACCAAAAATCTGATCCACACAAGACTTTAAAGCACTTAAATATTCTAATATTTATCTAAAAACAGTAACTAAAGATTGCAATATAGATGTATTTCATAGTATAAGGGCAGAGGTGTAACCAACAAAGTGATCACTTATTTTTACTTTACTCAAAATAAAAACACAGGAGTATAATTAATGAATACACCACTGGATTACTGTTGTAAATATTCTACTGAGAATTCATATCATTGCTATACTACAATGTTTTAAACAATGAATTTAAACTCACAGCTGAGTTCAGAAATTGAGTTCACCCCATTAATGTGTCTCCCTTTCAAAATTAAAACATACTTTCTCAAGATTTTTAAAAACTCATTCTTTCCAGCATACCAAGTTCATCTAATAAAAAAGTATATTTGACATTTGGTTTTTTGTGTTTTTTTTGTTTGGTAGTGAGAATCGAATTCAGGGTCTTGGGCTTGCTGGGCAGAACAAATTCAGGGTCTTGGGCTTGCCAGGCAGGTGCTAAATGTTACATCCCCAGTCCCTGGTTTTAAACTTTGAGAAACTTTTTGACAAAAGCAGTAACCACATGTTACGTGAGCAGAAATAATAGACTAATCCAAATTCTCCCCCAAAATATATTTAAGTGCAAGTTTGATTCTAAAGTGATAGCCAGGAGTGGTGAGGTATGCCTGTAATTCTAGTACTTGGGGGTCAGAGGAAGGAAGATTGTTGTGAGCTTTAGACCAGTCTGGACTACATAGAGAGTTCAACGCCAGGCTGAATAACATAACGAGTCCCTATCTCACAAAACCAAAAATAAGCAAAGAAATAAGACCTATGTTATTTCCACTGAAGCACAACATATGTTTAATTTCTGATCTAATCCCATACCAAACTCTTTCATTAAGGTCATAGATCTACCCTATTTCCATCTAATAGTTAACTTTCTTATTTTAAAATTTTCCTTAACACATACTGTTTGACTTATACCATTTAAAACTTAATTTTGAACTTTTAAAAAGAGTACATTTTTCTAATTTCCTTCTAACTTTATTTTGATAATGTTATGTTCTAATTCATACAAGTTCCATAACTAATTGGGATATAACAATCATGCAAATAAAAAAAAATTAATCTTAAAATGCCAAGAATCTACAAAATTTCCTACAACTCCACCTCCAATTAAGTAATATTTAATTTTTTTTTTTTTTTTTTTTTTTTTTTTGCAGAACTAGGGATTGGCCCTTGCGCTTGCCAGGGAAGTGCTTATTCCACTGAGCCATCTCCCCAGCCCCAATAAGTAATATTTGATAAAAGAACCCATAAAAATAAAGTATGATTTGAACAATTCCATAAAATTTATAATCAAAGTATTTATAAACCATAAAGATGCAAACTAGAATTTCTCCATTTCTGCTTTTAGACTACAACTTATTTTCTAAAAATTATTTTGTGGGCCAGGCAGACAACTCAGTAGACTAAGTGCTGAGTTCAATCTCTGGTACAAGAAAGAGAGAAAGAGAGAGAGAGAGAGAGAGAGAGAGAGAGAGAGAGAGAGAGAGAGAGAGAGAGAGAGAGAGAGAGAGAGAAAGAAGAAGAGGAAGAGGGAGAAAGAAAATTTTGA
>PVKA01038196.1:0-20426 GCA_004027165.1 Ctenomys sociabilis | reverse complement strand
GGCTGATGCGGGAGGAAAATAAGTTTGATGTTAGGCAGCTTAGTGTTTAGTAAAATTCAGTGTCCAAACAAAAAATAACAACTAAAAAGGGCTGGGAATATAGCTTGATGCACAGGCCTTATGTTCAATCCCCACTACCAAGAAGAACAACAACAAATCCAAGACACTCTGAGCAGTTTCCACAGCATCCCTAATGCCCAACCTTGAACCCCATCTTCTGACAGGAGGGCTGGTCCCTGATGAGACAGGAGGCCGACCGGACTTCAAGGTGGCCAGCCAGATGTGACCCCAAAGTACTTGCAGCAGGGCAATGGGTCCTTGGTAAGTCACTTATAAATAGGATTGGTCATGCTGATTCTATATGTGCTGAATGTACAAGGAGCTAACAGAGACTCCATGAGTCTGCCTGGCCTAGAGAAGGCCTTGAAGGATGATGGACAGATCCTGAGGGGTGGACAGCCATAAGGGATACAAGAATGCCAGTTAGAAGGAAGCCAGCTCAGAGCCCACCAGGGCACCTAGTGAAGGCTCCACTCTGCCCAGATAGCCTTTGGAGCTCCCACATCACAGGCCGATCTCTATCCATGTGTAAGGGGTTGCCCTGGCCTTGCCTCCCCTTTGCCTTCCGGTAATAGTTTCTGTTCCAGCAGAAAGCCTTCTGAGTCCTTCACCCACCCCAGGGAAAGCTGACATTGCTAGGCAACCTCTTCATCAGCCTTTGACAACCTGCTTATTATGCTTCCTCTCCTATTTTGGAGGTGCAAGCTGCTGATGGACACTGGAAGCTCAGCGGAGGCCCTGTGTGAGTTCTGAGTCACCTGGGGAAAGCCAGCACAGAGGGAGGGCTGAGGCAGATGACCCATCTCTCAAGGTCTCACCTGAAGCCTTAATTTCTAAATGCTAACCTTACTTTTGTTTTCCCCCTTGTTAGTACAGCTGGTCTATTTCAAATTATGCCATTCGCAGTCTGTGCTTCTGAGTACGTGTGGTTTGTGGCTCCACTTCCGATGCCCTGAGCTGCTTTGCCTGCAGTCAGGCTTTCCCAAGTGGCCAAGGAACCTGCGCTGTAAGCATCTGTCCGTGGGACTCTAATGTGAGATCAAGTTTGAGAACCTGTAGCCAAGATTCAGCTTTTCTACTTCCAATTTAGTTCCAGGGGAGCAAAGGTCAATTCCAGACACTGGGTATGAGTTTTCACCCTGCATCTCTGAAGCCAGAAAGACTCTTCTATTCTCTGAGAAATCAAATTACACAAACAAACTTGGCAAGCTTTACCAGGATATTCCTTGGGCAAGGCTCAAGCAAACCTAGCCTCAGGGGAAGCAGCTCACATCTTGTGGATTATTTATAAATTAGGTTCAGTCCAGCCAATCTCAGCCATTTAAGCACTTCTTTAAACTCTGGCCAGCAGCCAGGGATGCACTCAGAGATCGCTGGAGTGGTGGTTGGAAGCCAAGAAAACCTATCCCACTTTGGAAGGACTGTTTTCAGCCTGGGGCACTCAATATGTCTCGTAGAATCAAGCTACCAGGCATCCACATGGACACAAGGGGATGTTTCAGTGGGAAACTCTTCATTCCAACAGCTTCCTTCTGTGAAATTCTGGGCCTCTTGCTCATTCTTTCACTAATCAGCTCCTTGTCTTTTCTAAGCCCAGGGCAAGATTGATGTGTGGAGAGTTATTTTCAGCCACACCTTCTTAATACCAGGATGGGGAAAGACATTGTAGGGCCTGCCCTGGGGCTGTCAAGGTGGCCAGAAGGTACACTCATGTGCTTCACCTCGTCTCCCCCAGTCTGGTCTCTCCATCTGGCTGCCTCTGCGCAGGTTTCCTGGTCACAGGAAAGAGATCCCTCACAAGTTGCCTCCACTGAGAAGAAGCTTCTAAAAAAGCAGCTCTCTGGGGGACACTTCAGGGGTTTTCTTCATGGTCCCAGAGAGCCCTGAAGACCCAGTCATGAGTTGCCCACATTGTCATACTGCAGGCCAGGGCCCTTTCCTCACCCCATGGCTCCCTCTGGATGTTTCTGACATCATGTCTCAAATTATCTGCCCTCAACTGAGAATGAGGGCTGGGTTTGTTAGGGGGTTCCCCAACTTCAGTCACACCACATGTAGCTTCCAAGAAAAAGTGAGATATTTTAGTCCTTCCTTGGCTCCCTGGGTCAGCTCTGGACTGGATAGCAAAGATAACTCACAGGTGATAGGAACAGGGAGACAGGCAGCCATATCTTGCAGGTTTGGGGGCCCAAGGGTTTCTCAGGGCTAGATCTGCACATTGAAGCCTGAAGAGTATGGGGCCTCAGCTGATGGAGGTTTTCTGGGAAGGGAGACTTGAGGATGTGTCATCTGGAGACTGTTTAGGCATGAAGGACAGGGAGTAAAGAAGTGTGAGAAACTAAGTGTAAGGGAGGATATTGAGAATTTTGGCCTGACAGTTTGAGCTAAGGTGGTGCTTTCCAAGCCAAATTGTTACAGCTAGGCTCCTTGTGTTAGCAAGGAAAGCTTCATAGACCCTGATGCATAAATGAGGATCCCCTGCCAATGACCCATGGCCTGGCTGCTCAGAAGTCCCTGGCCTCATATCCCTTGCCGTGGCTCTAGGGACATACACACTCCCTCTGGGGAAAGTGAGTGAGCCCCTCACCCCATGCGGAGGAAGGCAGGCACGGCTGTCCACATCAGCAAGCTGGAGGCTTTGTTTTCTCCAGGGCTGCCTGGGAGGGAGCAGCCCCAGGCTGGCGTCAGGCCCCAAGGCTGGTGTCAAGGGACCTTTCCAAGCCCAGTGCAGGGAGAGATGAGTCATTCCTTCCTACTCAGTGAGGATGCACAGAACCAGGCTCTACTGCCCCTGAGTCAGTGCTTGGAAATGCTGTTTTTAGAAATCTCACTGCAGCTCAATGCCAATGAATCAGAATCTCCACTATTGAACCAGACTTCACAGACGCCTGTTCCAGGAGGCATAGCCTGGGGAATAGAGCCCACGATGAGACGAAGACCTCCCACTCAGAACAGTGTCCTCAATCCTCCTCCAGAAGAGTCTACGCTGCTGCTCTGGAACTAAAGCACAGGACATTCAGGAAGGGCTGAGAGGCTAGGGCCAGGACTACGGTGGGAGATCTACAGGGATGGAGCCCGGGTCTACAGTGGGGGGGTCCTCAGAGACACAGCCCAGGTTTATCTGTTTATTTTTTTTCATTTAAAAAAAATTTTTGTACTTTTTATTATTATTTCTAAAGAATACAAAATAGTGATAGAAGAAAACAGTGTTTTACATGATACAAGATTCTACTAAATAAAATGATAGGAATCCAACAATGGTTGCTGCATTACATGATGCTATGTACAAATTAGTTTTTCAGATTACCATATATAAACATATAAATTTTGTTTAAAAAAAATAAGTTATAAGAAATTCAAGAGAGAAAAATATCAGAATAAAAACAAAAATTGTAAGCATTAACTGCTCCTTTCTTTTACATAATTAGAATTCTCAAAGTAAAAAGTAGGCAATAAATATTTAAAGATTTAAAATTTCTGAGTTTAGTTCAACTTATAATACCACATTTGAAAGAAAAATGAACCCTTTGCACAAGAAATTTAAATAAAATCATACCATGATACACAAAAATGAAATGGTCCAAAACATGTTGTAAAGAAAAAAATGATTAAAGCATATACATAAAAAATATTAGCTATGGAAGAACAAAATTAAATAGCATCTTATTCCACATTAGAAAGAAAAAGAGGACCAAGTGTGTAAGAAACTAGACTAATTAAAGGACTGAAAGAAAAAAAGTTCTATCCTCTTTGAATTTTACACGTAGCAAACATACCTTTGAAAACTAAAAGTAAAATATTTTCTAGTAATACAAACTCGAAATATTTTAATACATCCAGATGTAGCATATAGGAAATAGCAAAGAACATAATTCAAAAGGCAAGAGAAGTTGCAGTATGCTCCTGGATGAGCAAAAAAGAGCTATCAAAGTGATAGTATAGTTATTTATAACTACATAAAATATATTAGATGAACCCTTATTTAAAAGGTCATTGAAACAGTACCAATCTTATGTGGGTTACAGACCTATTTTTTTCATATATATGTGCATGTGTGTATAAAAGACAGGGAAGAAGTAATATAATGTCAATAGAAAAATGGAAATATACTTTTTAAAGTTTCTAGTACGAGGAGAAGATATCATATGATGTGTTTTAGATAAATTGTAATTCAAAGATATAATGTAAATATTAAAACAAAAATTAAGATTAAGCAATATTCAGAAAATAAAATGCTAATTAATTAAAAATTAAATGTTTCAAAACAATTGAACTAAGAAAAAGTTTTCCTGATAGTAAAGAAGTACTAAGAATAAAACATAAGAAAAATACTGGAATGACAAATAAATGACCATCAGTTCTGACAGTTTGGGGATAGGATATCATACAAAGTTCTAGTGTGTGTGGACATGGATAATGACCATGACACTTACTGGTGGCCATGTGTCACTTGTGGGACTGAGCTACAGCTATTTTCTTGAAATCCACTCTGCAAACCCATATGGGATCATGACCAATAGGGTGCAACAGAAGTCCATTTGTAGTGTGCTGATGGAAGTAACTTTGCTGCTGTACACAAAAGAATAACTGAAAGACTACTATTGTATACCTCTTATTCTCCTGTGTTTGTTTGCCCTATTTGGTGGGTTCTTTCCATTCTTGTTCATGGGGTTGTGATCATTTTGCTCCCTCTCTAGAACATCATTTAGTAATCTGTGTAGGCTTGGCTTTGTCATCATGAAATTCTTTAGTTGTTCTTTGTCATGGAAGTATTTTTCTTCTCCATTATACTTGAAAGAGTTTTGCAAGGTATATCAGTGTGGGTTGGAATTTGTTTTCTTGCAAGACTTGAAGTCTGCAAGAGAAATCTGCCATTATTCTGATGGGTTTTCCTTTAAATGTGATGTTTCTTTTCTTTAGCGGCTTTTAGTATACTGTTCCTGTGCTGAATTTCTGGGATCTTGATTATTGTATGTCTGGGAGTGGTTTTAATTGGGTTGATGTTATTTGGAGTTCTATATGCTTCGGTTCCCTTAATGTCAGATTGTTGCCCCATGTTTGGGAAGTTTTCTGCTATTACTTCTGCTTATATCCTTTTTATGTCATTTGTATTGACTCCTTCCTTCTCATTGATGCCTATTAGTCTCACACTGTTCATCTTAGCATCGTCTTGCAGGTGTTGAATTATTTTTTCCTGTATCCTAGTTGTTTTTAAGAGATCTTTGCTTACCTTTTCACTAGCTGCAATAGTGTCTTTAAGGATTTGCCAGCTTGTAATTGAGGTTTTAATTTCCTGTATATCACTTAGGATCTGTTTCATACATTCTATTTCTTTCCTGTATTGCTTACTCAGGGGTTCCATCATTTTTATATTCTGCTCTATGTTTTTATCAGTGTATCTTTCAGAAGCAGTTACTACTTCTTTGATTATAGTTATCACTACATTTTTTACTTCAGAAATTATTTCTGATCTGATCTCTTCTATACCTTTCTGCAGTTGTTTCTTTACTTCCAACGCTATTATTTCAGATATTTCAGGTGTGTGATGTCCATTTTCCTCTATGCTAGCATCTTCCTCTTGTACTGGGTGGACTCAGGGCCTGAGACTGCTTTTTGTTCCTTCTCTTTGTCATTTTGTGTCCCACTGATTTTTGACCTTTGGTGTAGAGCTTAGATAGAGTTATTACCTTAGCACCAGGTCTGGATATATGAAGTTCAGACTCCTTCAGGTGGGTGTGGCTTGGGTCTGGCTGCTGTGCTCCACTTCTTCCTGCTGCAGCCTTGCAGGTGGACCCTTTGTGTCACTCTTGCAAGATGTTCTGCTCCTGAATCAGTTGGGTGGGTCTTGCCTCTAGCCTCTTTTCAGGGAGTTCTGCTGAAGGGTTCCACACTGGGCCTGCGCTCTGGGTTGATTTGGGATCTGGTGGCCCTAGGTGGTCTCACAGCCCAGATTTATAGTGGGAGGGTCTGTGGGGGCAGGACCAAATCTACACCAAGAGATCAATAAAGACAAGGTGCCCAGGTCTACAGTAGGAGGCCAAAAAGGACAAAGCCAAATGACCATGAGAAGTAAATGTTTTGAATTGATTCAGGCCACTGACAGCCTTGACAGTGCAACTCAGCTCACTCACAAAAGGTGGCCCCTAGAACTGTTTCAGAAAGTGGCAAGAATGCTGAGATAAGTGTGCTCCCAAGGGAGAGTATGTAGAGGGAGATTAGTCAGTGTGTCTTTTATTGTATTACATTTTTAAAAACAGTCATGGTATTGCTTGATCACATCTTGTATGGGTGATTTCCTTACACTCTTTCCAAAGATCCAACAAGTAAGCTCTGTTTCCCAGTTTCCAGAGAGCTGCAGGGACAGATCAAGGTCATAGGCTGTTGAAAA
Source organism: Ctenomys sociabilis (assembly GCA_004027165.1). Classification (NCBI taxonomy): domain Eukaryota; kingdom Metazoa; phylum Chordata; class Mammalia; order Rodentia; family Ctenomyidae; genus Ctenomys; species Ctenomys sociabilis. The sequence goes on along the minus strand of PVKA01038196.1, from coordinate 13,978 downwards.
GGCAGTGCTCTGTGCCAAGCTGGGAGAGGGGTGGCCTCCTGGGTCCTGCAGGAGTTAGGTGACAGTGGTGATGGTGGTAGCAGCTAGTGCTACTCCATTCAGCTCTTATGCTTTGCCATCTACCCTATATCCTAGGAAGAAGCCACTCTAGCCTGTACTTCAACCCTGGCCCCTGAGCCATTTGACAGGCACAGGGCTGACCTGTAAGGCTCAAGCAGGTCTCATTCCCCAGGTGAAGCACAGCAAGCCCCTCCTGAGGAGCTAGTCCCCCTGCACCTGGGAGAGGCCAGTGTTGCATCTCAGTTTTGAATTGATCACACAAAATATACACCCACATGTACCACTCATTGGAACACTAGCACCCCGTCTATACTCTTTTGTTGTCCATGGACTTGGTTCAGGTGAGCTGAAGCTACAGACTGTGCAACCCTGATGGGAAGCCTTGGGGTCATAGAGCACTGCAGGGACGACTATCCATTTGCTTGGGCAGCTGAATCCCACCACGCAGCACACATCATCAGCCACGAATGGGGCCCAGCCGCAGAGTGTGATTGCTGGCGCTGGCTCCAAGTGAAAAGCTGGGGTCAAGTGGTGCCTCTTTTTCAAGGAAGCGAAGCCCAGCCACCTGCTCCCCATTGAGGCCAGGTGTATGCAGACGGAAGAGAGGACAGCAAACAAAACAGAAAATAAAAAGTGTTGGTAAGGTTGTGGACAAACTGGAAACTTTGTTTACTGCAGTTGAGGATGTAAGGGGGTGCAGCTGCTATGGAGAACAGGATGACATTTCCTCAATAAATAAGCAGGAAATGATCATATGATTCAGCAGTTCCATTTCTGGGCACATACAAAGATAATTGAAAGTAGGGTCTCAAGGAGATCCCTGTACACCACTTTCAAAGGAGCATTGCTCACAACAGATGACAAATGAGAGCAGTTCAAGTGTTGTGGCAGGATGAATAAACAAATTAGTTCTAAAATCAAGAAAGAAATCCTGGCATATGTGATGATGTGAGTGCACTTTTTATTAGTACATATTTGCAGTAAACATAAGCATTTGTTTTTGATAGTTCATACCTGTCCCTTGAACTCATTTTACATTTCCGTTCATTTCCCTTCCCTCTTCCTTGATTCTCCATCTCCTGGTTGCCCTTCTGTTTGCAAAAGATGTATCTTCCTGTTTTCTTTTATCTGTCTTTCATCTTGCTCTTTAATTTATATATACGTTGAATTTCTCATAGAAGAGCAACCATGTGACATATAAGCTTCTTTGCTTGATTCATTTTACTTAATGTTTGCTTTAAGGCTCATCTGTTTTTCTACAAAAGACTCACATTTATCTTCCCATATAGCAAAGGAGTACTCCATTGTGTATAAATGCTACATTTTCTTTATCCATTCATCTGTTGATAGACGTAGAATCTACTTTCAAGATACAGCTATTGTAATTTGTGCTGCTATGAACATAGGTATTTATGTATCACTATAAGATGGTGTGTTTAGCTCTTTTGAGAAGGTACCTAGTAGGGGAAATCTAGGTCAAATGTAACTTCTACTTCTAGTTTTTTGGGGACTCTCCATATTGATTTCCACAGATGTTGTACTAGTTGATATTCCCACCAGCAATAAACAAGGGTGCATTTTTCTCCCACAGCTTCTCCAGCATTTGTTCTTATTTGACTTCTTTCTGGGTTTCTTTTTTCTTTTTCTTTTTTTTTATTTTAAAGAAACATAAAAACAATAAAAATGATACAGAGTTTCAAAATAAGAAGGTAGGAAGTTAACAATGGTTATTGAATTGGATATTATCAAAGTAGTTGCTCAGATTATTGAGTACAGTTGTGTAAAGTCGATCAAACAATATAAGCACTAACTGGTCCTTTCAGTGAACTGATAAAAATTAGCAGTGCAGTTATCTTAGCCATCTTGTATTTATGTATATTTTTGTTTTCCTTCTTTTCTCTTTTCCCCCATCCCAGCTGTTTTTCCATTTTGAGCAATTTCTTTCTCTTTCACTATATCAATTGTACCTTTTAGATCTTATTTACTCTTCCAGTTTCTTACACTAGGGAAATAATAAGTGTTTACACATATGATTCTGATTTATTTAACTTATTAGTATAGTCTCTAGTTGCATTCCTTTATGTATGAAATCCTTGAGTTTATCTTTCTTTATAGCTGAGTAGTACTCCATTGTATAAAAATACCACATCTTTTTTTAGCATTCCTCACTTGATGGACATTTGGGTTGTTTCCAAGATTTAGCTAAGGGGCCAAACATCCTTACTGGAAGAAAGATAGCCTCTTTAATAAATGGTGCTGGGAGACCTGGCTTTCTACATGCTGAAAACTAAAACTAGACCCATGTCTAGCAATACGCACTAAACTACAGTTAAAGTAGATTAAAGATCTAAATATTAAAGCAGAAACACTAAATCTACTGAAAGAGAAAGCAGGTAGAACTCTTGAAGACAGATGTAGGCAGAGACTTCATGGACAAAAACCAAACTGCTAAAGAAATACTTCAAGCATCCACAATTGGATTCTCATTAAAAAGGTTTTGCACATCAAAAGAAACCTCCAACAGAGTGAAAAACAAACCCACGAATTGGGAAAAAATTTTGACTTCTTGATGGTGGCAGTCATTCAGTAAAACTGAGCACATCTTTCATGTATTTGTCAATGATTTTCACTTCTTCTAAGAAGTGTATATTCAGAGCCAGGGAGATGGCTCAGTGGAATAAGTGCTTCCCTGGCAAGCGCATGGGCCTGAGTTCAATCCCCAGTTCTGAAAAAAAAAAAAAGGGTATATTCATTTTTGCTGCCCATTTTTTTAATGGTTCTTTTTTTGGGGGATGTCTAATTTTTCAAGTTTTTCATACATAGTCCAGATATTAGTTCTCTGCCTGCAGTGTACCTTGTGAAAAAATGTTCCCACCCTATAAGTTGTCTCTTCATACTATTGGTTATTTTCTTTGCTGTGTACAAGCTTTTTAATTTGATTATACTACTATCAGCTGATTCTTGATGTTATGTCTTGTGCAATTGGTTCAGAAATTGCCCATGCCTGTGTTTCAAGAGATTTACCTATTTTATCTTTCAGCAAGTTAAATGTTTCTGTTTTAACATTAGATCTTTGAATCATCTTGACTTTTGTTTACTACAAATGAGAGATACCAGTCTAGACTCTGTCTTGTCATCACCATTTGTTAAACAGCCTATTTATTCTTCAACATAGGTTTTTCACCCTCCTTGTCAAAGTTCATGTGGGTGCATGTGTCCATGGTTTTTTCTGTATCTTCCATTCATTACTTCATATGTCTGTTTCTATACCAGTACCCTGTTGCTTTTCTTAATCACTGTAGCTTTGAAATATGACTTGAAATCCAGCATTATGATGTCTTTTTGCCCTGCTCTTGCTACCCAAGATTATTTGTGCTATTCTAAGTCTCTTTTGGTTCTAAATGAATTTTAGGATTATTTCCTGTAGTTCTGTAAGCAACTTTTGATTGGAATTGCATTAATTCTGTGTATCAATTTTGGAAGAATGGCCATTTTGACAATATTGCTTCTGCCTATCCAGGAATAGGGGGTGTCTTTCAACTTTCTGAAATTTTTTTCCATCTCTTTTTCCAGGAAGCTTTAGCTTTCATTGTAGAGGTCTTTTACTTCCTTGGTTAGGTTAATTCCTAAGTATTTGATTTTTCTTGATACCACTCTGAATGGCTTTTCCTGAATTTCTTTCTCAATGAATTCATTATTGGTAAGCTGAATTGCTTTTAATTTTCATGTGTTGATGTTGTATTCTGCCCCATTCTTAAATTTGGTTGTTAATTCGAGAAGTCTTGGTGGCATTTTTGGGGGGTCTCCTGTGAAAGTATCATGTCATTTGTAAATAATGATAATTTCATTTCTTTTCTAGACATATCCTTTTCATTTTTTTCTCCTGCTAATTTCTCTGGCTAATATTTCGAATCTATATTGAATATTAAGGGTAGTAATGGACATCTTTGCTTTCCTCTGATTTTAAGGGGTGGGAAGCTCTGAATTTTTTTCCATTTAATATGAAATTGGCAATAGGTTTGTCATAAATATCTTTATAGGGCTGGCCAAATAGCTTAGCTGATTAAAGTGCCTGCAAGCAGGCACAGGGGCTGGGGACTCAATCCCCTGGCTTGCCATGCCAGCCCCACCCCTGAGGCTCACTGAAATAGCAATTGAAACTGGGCATGGTGGTATGTACCTGTAATACCAGCTCTTGGGAGGCTATAAACAGGTGATCTAGTAGTGAGACCCTGAACACCCTGTAGACCCTTCCCTAAAATACAAAAAAAAAAAAGGCTTTTGTAAGATTAAAATAATGAGGAGCTCTAGAGTCTGCACTAGTGACCATGCCATCTAAGGGCCTGCTGCAGTCCGTGCAAGTCTTCAGTCGCAAGAAGACAGCCACAGCCATGGCACACTGCAAGTGGGGCAATTGCCTCATCAAGGTGAACTGGCGTCCCCTGGAGATGGTTGAGCTGTGCACACTGCAATGTAAGTTACTGGAGCCTGTTCTGCTGCTGGGCAAGGAGTAGTTTGCTGGCATTGACATCTGTGTCCATGTGAAGGGTAGTGGTCGTGTTGCCCAGATTTATACTATCCATCAGTCCATCTCCAAAACCCTGGTGGCCTATTACCAGGAATATGTTGATGAGGCTTCCAAGAAAGAGATCAAAGATATTCTCATCCAGTATGACCAGACCCTGTTGGTAGCTGACCCCCCCCCACTGCTACGAATCCAAAAAGTTTGGAGGCCCTGGTGCCCGTGCTCATTACCAGAAATCCTACCGATAAGCTCACCATAAGAATCACTGTAATAAATACGGGATTTTAAGGTTGCAAAAAAAAAAAAAAAAAAAAAAAAAAAAGATTAAAATAAGGTATTTTTATGCCTATTTTCCTTAGAGCTTTATCACAGATGAATATTGAATTTTTTCAAAAGCTTTTTTCTGAATCAATGTATCTGATCATGTGATTTCTGCCTTTGTCTCTGTTCATGTGGTATATTACATTTATTGATTGAACCATCCTTGCATCCCTTGGATGAAATCTACTTGGTTGTGATTTATGATCTTTTTAATGCTTCACTGAATTCTGTTTGCTAATATCTTTTTGAGAATTTTTGCATCTATATGATTGCATTAAAAAGATTGATCTGTACATTTTTGGTTGAGTTCTTGTCTGGTTTTGGAATCAAAGTAATGTGGCCTTCCAGGAATGAATCTAGAAGTACTCTTTCCCTTTTAATTTCAATAAAGAGTTTGAGGAGTATTTTCATTACATTCTCCCTTATACAATTCAGCAGTGAATCCATCCTGTTTTGAGCTTTAGTTGGTAGATTTTTTTTTTTTAATTACTGCCTCAATTTCATTGCCTGTTATTGGGTTGTTCAGCATTGTGTCTTTTTGGTTCAGTTTTGGCAATTCATATCTGTCTAGGAATATGTCCATTTCTTCACAATTCTCAAATTTGTTGGAGTACAATTTTTCATAGTATTTACAGGTTTGGACCTTCTAACCCCAAATTTAAGAATTACTCTGACATCCTCCTAAGTAATACTCTTTAATTCACAGCACTGGTGAATTTTTATTTTCTAATGAGCTTATACAGGCCCCTGTTGTATTTATGCAAATAGACAGATGGAGTGGAAAGGGGAGGCAACAAGGTGAGGTAATTGGGAGAGAGGAGAAAAAAGAATAGGGAGGAAAGAAAAAAATATAACAGAAGCACTAAAAAAAGGAAGAGGTGAAGAAAAAGTATAATAACCAAACTGTACCAATAGTAAAGCAAGAAGGAGAAGAAGAAGGAACAAGAACAAGAAGACAATCAAAAAACCAACCAAAATGGGCTAAGTCAAAAGTGAAGAAATACATGACTTCGTCATCCAATATAAAACTAGAAAAAACAAATGAACAAAAGGTGTTCACACAGTTGTTAGAGCACACATTAGCCCAGAGAGTTTATACAGTTCTCTCTACCCTGGAATCCAAGTCTGATGGGGAGCTGCTAAGCAGCTTTCCCCTGTGGGCAGGACAATTCCCAGTCTGAAGTCAGGAGGGTTGTTGTTCCCTCTGAATGGGTGTTCTTATTGCAAGCTGCGTTCTAGTGCGACCCACTGTAGGTCTCCACGGACTTAATTGCCCTAATCAATTTGTAGGCAAATATCTCAGGCATCTTGTGTTTTCTCTCCATGGGCTTTCCTTGCCCAATATATATTCACATTCTCTCTTCCTGAAGATGCCTGTGTCAGCCCGTGTATAGATCCTATTGCGGCTGCCAGGCTTGGCTGAGGTCCCACCCCACCCCATCCCCCTTTGCCAGTGCAAGATGCAGGGCAGGGCACACACTCTCTCACAACTTTCTAACGTTTCAGGAGATAATTTCTGTCTCCACCACATTGTCCTCTGATCACGCACCAGGACCTTTCTCAGCCCTCCCAGATCCCCACACCTTTCTACTTTTCATTCTTGTTGCCATCTAGGGTCTCTCTGCGATCTCCAGGCAGGAGGTGCTGAAGGCTGCCCCATTAGAGCCCTTTAACAATTGCAGGTCACATGCTGAATATTCCAGCAACAGTACTCCCATTGTATGTGGGCAGAAAGGCTGAGTTTTTTGTTTCTGTGTTGAATCAGTTTTTCCTCTCCCACAGGCTACCACTTTCTGGCTCCAGAGTGCTTTTGTTTATAAGCTGTGGGTGCGACCTGTTGGTCACTGGGGCTGGAGCCCATTGCTTACAAGATGTGGCTATGTGGTAATTTGTTCTGCTCCATTCTGCTTTTGGCTTCTTTGGCATATGTTTCACTTGCCATGCCTGGTGGGGACAGCCGGGTATTTGTGAGTCTGTTCAATCATCCACACTATCACTAAAGGGCCAGCTCCTTCCCTCTGTCAAATCCCTTCCCAAGATGTGGACATCAGGTCTGGGGTGGGGGAACGGGGTACCATGGCCTAGCAGTGGTCGGGTTTCCCCTCACACAACCCCTAATTAGTGGTGGTGAAGGCATGGTGTGCATACAGCAGTTGGCATGTGCACAAGTCAGTTCGCCCCAGCATTGCCTCAGCAGCCAAGCATTGAATAACCATGCTTGGAAAGGAGTGTGTGGTATGAGGGGATAACCTCATAAGTGGAGACTCATCCAGCTTTCACAGAGCCAGTCAGCATTCAGTGTTAGCATTTTGTGATAGGTGGGTTTAGAGTTGCACTTTGGGCATTTGATCTCTAAAAAGTTTGCCATCACTATTCTAAAGGCTGAATTTTAGTTCAGCTTTATTTTCTTTTTATTTATGCTACTGTATCAGACCTTATCTTTTGCCCCCTCCTCAGAGTGTCTGCTTTTCTCCAGCACCAGTTCTGAGACACTCACCATTGCTGCTATCCAATGAATCTTGAAGACGCCATGCTAATTAGCCGGTTACAGAAGAACAACACTGTGATTCCCCCTCACATGAGGCACTGAGAGAGAGAACAGCCAGATCCATAAAGACAGCAGGTAGAATGTGGGTGGGCCTGGGGAGAGCAGGGGAGTTAGTGATTCATAATGACTGCTTCAGCCTGGGTTACGAGAGGCTCAGCAAATGGCAGGGGGTGGTGGCTGCACAAGTGTGGACACACTTATTCACACTGAAGGCACACTTCTTAGATGGTTAAAACTTTAACATGTTTGTGTCTCTTGCTACAGTGATGAGTCAAGCAGAGTTAGGACACATGGCCCAAAGGCAGAAAGAAGAAGCATGCTCTTCCCCTTCCCTCTCCCCAGGGCAAGAGTGTCGGAAAGGTGATTCCAGTGTCCATGATTAGCTGGTTTCTTGGTGGAAGGAGGCGCTCAGCTGTAGTGGGCACTTTTCCCAGAATTCCTCCTTGGGGGAACCAGTGAGAGTGGCTCAGACTTGCATTGGCACCCAGATAACTGTCCTGTGGCCAGACTTAGCTACTGGCTGCTGAGTTTTTGGGATGCAGCCAGTGTGACTGAGAAACGCTTGGAAGTGCTTGAGGACTCAGTGTGAAAGACAGAAAACGGAAGACTATGTCTTTGTTTTATGCACTGCGCTGATAGTATTTTGCACTAACCTCCTCCTTTCTACAAGAAGGCTGGGAATTCTTGGACTACAGGCTGGCCTTGGGTGAGGACTGGCCTTTGTCCAGCGTGGGTACGTTTGGGCCAGGAAACAGGAGCAGTTTGGATACAAGGCTATTGCTTGCCCAGGGTAAGGCAGCCACTCTTAGCTGCAGACCTCAGAAAGGGCCCAGACTCTTCCCGCCCAGCAACTAGCAAGCTTGCTTTAGTCCTTCACTCAGTCTGAGTCCATAGTGACTCAGTGGCACAAAGCTGCCTTCCAACCTCCCATGAGCTTCTATGCAGTGTAGTGTCAGTGTTGGATTTATTTTTTTAAAGGAGCTGGGAGATAGCTCAGTAGAGTAAGTGCTTGCCTGCCAAGCACAAGATCCTGAATTCAATCCTTAGTACCACTAAATAAATAAATAAAACAAAACAGTATTTTTAAAAATTATTTTTAATCATTTATTTACTTATTTGGTAGAGTCTTGCTATGTAGCTCAGACTCATAGTGATTCCTCCTATCTCAGCCTCCCCAGTATTGGGATTACAGGTGTATACCACCACACCTGGTTTCAGAGGCCAGCACAGTGTGTCCAGGGTTCCAAGGCCTGCACATGCTGCACTGGGGACTGAACCCAGGTCTTTGTGCTTGCCATGCAGGTGCTTAGACCACTGAGCTATCTCCCCAGCCCGTGTTGGATTTATGGAACCTATTGTTGAAGCTGAAAAAAAAAAAACCCTTAGAGAGGCTCCTCAAGTCACCCCATTTGCACAAAAAGTCAGGATTAAACTGTCCATGGAGTGTCTGAGAGACACCATCATTCTTTCCACCTCTCAGTCACTACCATATCTCGTGGCATCAGGCCCAGATGGTGGCACAGCCAGAGCCATGTGGCAGCCTAGGTGTGCACTGTGTGGTGATACCAACCCAGGAGGAGCAAAGTCCTTCCCTCCACGCCCCTCAGCCCTGTGCCCCTGGGGACCTCAGCCCCTGAAGCCCACAAAGTCTGGCTCCTATGACATGGAAGCAGAGCCACAGCTGGGAGACAATAATGTCCTGGCTCCTTCCTCAGCTGGTTCCTCCCTGCACAGAAACACGCACTGTCCCTGGTCACTTCCTGCCACAGTTCCAGGGGGCAAAACCGCTGGCTTACTTACCCTTGCTGGGTATCCACCTTGCCCAAGGCAAGTGGACCCTGAGCCATTTCAAGTGTACCACTGCTTTCCGAGCCAGGTGTCCTCCCCAAGAGCTCACGTGTGTATCTGAACAGTGCGGAGCAACTTAACTGTGACAATGCACAAGACAGCCTCAGTATGTATTGATACAGACATGTATCTGTATATATGCATACATGTTAGTATTTTGTTGCTGATCTCATTTCTCCCCATTCTATATTATTTACTCAGCTGATTAGCTTTAATGAGCACCTGGAGAGTAATTTGGTAAAACATTAAAGAAATTCATGGCTCAGTAAATGGGGAAAAGAACCTGTTAGTGCTTAGAGAGATTGTGTTCAGGTGGCGCCCTCCAGGATTGTATTCTGGTGTGCCACCTCTGCACACAGCCCAAAAGGAGCAGCACAAAGGTTCCCAGCAGCCATGCGCTCCTGAGGGCCATGGAGCCTCTGCTGGTGGGCGGGGCTGCTGAGGGTGGTACTTGGGCACCCCCACCCCACTTTTGTTTTTCTCTTCTTTCGGCAATGCTGGGGTTTCTCTGTGTGGAAAGCCCAAGGCTTCATGCACAGCAGGCAAGTCCTCTAAAATGAGCGATGAGGAGCGACCAACAGCTATGATGAATACTGAAGCCTAAAAGAGGGACTGCAGTGGAGGACACGCTGCCATTAATCTCCTCCAAATGCTTCTTCTCTCTTAGGTCACTTTTCCGTCACCCACGTCACTTTCTGAAGAAGCAGCTCTGGAAGTCCTCTTTTGTGTCTTTAATTGTGCTCTTATGGTTGCCTCAGTGTCATTTTTTTAAATTTTTGTTTTATTGAAATATAAATATCAATGAGACAGTTTTAAGATACCTTGACAAGATGGATTTGATAAATTAATACATTGCAAACTGTTTTCATAATGTTTTGGTATCATAGAAGGTGCATACATGACATTATACTTACATTATTATACCATATGTCTCTTATCAGTAAATTAAGAAAGTGTAGCTGTTTGCATATCTTATTTTTTATACCTGAATTACATCAAAGATTCAATAATTAATACTTTCTACCTTGTTATTTTCCTAGTGGTTGTCCATAGTACTAGAAGCCGACATAATATCCTGTCCAACTACCGTTAGTGCAAATCTTGGCTCTCGTATGCCTCAGTGTCTTAAATGGATTCAAAACATTTTCTTTTCATGGTCACTTTGAGTTTGGGAAAGAGCCAGAAGTTACACAGTGCCACACCATGCAAATCAAGAGGGGAGAATGTATTGTAATGTCTTTGTGACACTGAGTCAGAACATTGAGATAGCCACATGAAGTCCCCAAAGAGGACTTGCAGAATTGCCTCAGAAAGTGGCAAGCAAGGCAGGGTAAGAGTGTTTGAAGTGAAGAGGAAGATTTTGAGGGGATTAATGGCAATGTGTCTTTTACTATAATATTTTCTTTAAATGTTAATCATTTATTGTATTGCTTAATCACAGCTCCTAAGCCCCCAACTCTGGACCCCACTTTTATTTATTTATTTAATTTTTATTTTTTATATTTTAGGGAAGGGTCTACGGGATGTTCAGAGTCTCACTGCTAGATCTGATTCTGGTGATCTGCCTGTTTACAACCTCCCAAGAGCTGGGATTACAGGCGTGCACCACCACGCTCAGTCTCAATTGCTGCCTCAGCTCTCCCCTGGGGCGAGACCAGTATGACAGGCCTGGAGATCAAACTCCTGACTCCTGCTTGCAGGCATTTTAATCCACTGAGCTATTTGGCCCACCCTTTGGATCCCACTTTTTGATTCTCAAGGTTTTACCAGAAAGTCGTACACAAAGGGACATAGGTGGGGGGGCGAGGAAGCAGAAAGCAGGACTCTGTCTTCTTAACCAAGCACCACCCTGCTGCCTGCCCCTGCTGGGTTCCAGCCCTGCCACCTGCCTCCATGTGCAGGTTCCTGATGGTCACATACACCATTCTGCTCATACAGTGTCCATTTCACAAGGTGGTGAGGCGGGGGGATCCATGGCCACAGACAAAGAGGACAAAGGACAGAGTGACAGATGTCCTGTGACAGGAAGGGGAGTGTGGGTTCTAGCCAGATGTCAGAGCTACCTCAACTGGGCCAGTCTCCCACTCCAGAAAATGGTGAGCTCCCACCCTTTGTAGGGCTTTTCTGCCTCCAGTGCCCTACCACAGGCACTGGAGTGGACCGTCTGCCCCCACCCAGAGTTGCTCCTCTCCAGCCTCCGCTCGCCTCTCTACTTGGGGGCACACGCCGAGGCCTCTGAATCTATTTCTGACAGTGGCAGCCCCTTAGTCAAACAGATTGATTCAGGACATTGAGACTGCCACAAAAAGTCCCTCAGGGGACTGGATCAAAAGTCTGCCTAATACTGGCTTTGAGAAGTCCTAGAATCACTGTTTTGTGTGTGTGTGTGTGTGTGTGTGTGTGTGTGTGTGTGTGTGCATTTCAGGCACCATGCAGCTCAAACACTTAGGAAAATCAGTCTTCAAGGGCCTCCCTGATGCCACCAGGTGACATGCATCAGTAATGAATGATCGCTCAGGCCACATGCGTTACAGTTACTGGCTGTTCTTAGCATGGACTGTGGTTGTTCTAGCTCTCACAGTTCAACTTCAGGTGAGAAGTTCACCTCGAGTGTGGGGCCATCCAAGAAGCCCTAGAAGTATCCTGTCTCACTGGGCCCTTACCAGCTGGCACAGGGTAGACATCAACAACATAGTGTCCACAGTGTGCACAGCTCTGGGGGTCTTGAGTCTTTTCAGAGGTGAAATCATGGGTTGTTCACCGCACGGACCAGGCACTGGCTCACAAAGCCCTGGATTGGGCCTAGAACACCTGGCCTGCATGGCTGAGCAGGCCACACCTGTCTGGGCCATGCTAGGCCGATGACCTATGACTCTGTGCTCCTCTGTGACCAGGCTATTCATTGAGGAATGACAGGTTGGTGGGGGCAGGGTGTGGGAAGGGCAAGGAAGAAAGCACGGCAAGGTAAGGGGGCCATGAGCTGCTCTGTGGTTACCCACAAAACTTCAGGAGCACAATGACCCAGCCCCACCATGACCAGTCAGGCTAGGTTCCCTGCAATTGGGACCCTTGAGGGGATTCTGAGACACTGACTGCTAGGTGAGTGATCAGCACTGCTGAGGATGGACGGGAACCAGACTCTGCCCAGGCCCAGGGGTGTGAGGCACACGCTTGCTCCCAGCTGGCCTGTGTGTTGTGTGTGCCTTTGGGTGTAGGCACCTAGAAAGACTGACTTGAATCAGACCTACTCATTGTAGATGATAATATGTTAAACAACAACAGAGCTGAAGGGCTGCCTTCTAATATGGAACAGTGGTTCTCAAAGTCAGTGCATCAGAGATTGAGGGACAAACCTTCTATGTGATTGGTGCAGGCTAAAGGCCAAAGACCACAGGTCTGGACTTCAGCTAGAGAGCGATAATTCTACTGAAAAGGTGGGAACAGCTTTCATCCCTCTGGTGTGGGGCTGGGTCACTGGTGTTCTGTCACACAGCCAAGCCCTCCTGTCTTTGCTCCATGAGAGAGGCCAATGACGAGCTCCTCACTGATTTATAAGCACTGGGTTGCAGTCTGCTGGCAATGAATAGACTAGCTGTTCAGGGGCTCAACGTCTATCTCCCATAAGGCCAGCTATAGCTGGTGAAGTCAGGGAAGTCAGGGTCCTACGTGGTTCTGAATACCGCGGGTGGGGGTATCTCTAAAAGAGTGTGGCTACAGGACAGCAGGGCTGGAACTTGTACTCCCCTGCCTCAGTGCCCTCGAGTGCTGGGATTACAGCTTTGTCCAGCTGCCCCCTACTTACCTGAACATTCTCTTTACTTGGTGAAAACACTGGCTGAGTACACAGCCACTCTTGCCAAGGATACCATAAAACTCCATGCTTCTCAGACTGGGCCCTTGTGGCTTCCTGAGGACTACATTTATACTGAGGATGTCCCTGTCTCCATATGAGGTCACGGGGGCTGCACAGCTTGTGCACACTGCCTGCCCCATCACTGCACAGCAGCTGAGGTGACGAGGAGAAGCCTGCCCCGCCTGGGCCTGTTTCCACTCTGCTTTCCTTCCCATCTCAGCAGGTATGGTTAGCGTCCCTCTTCCTACGCCACCTATCAGTAAAATTGCCATTAATTCCCCTCGAAATTCTTCCCCTTGTTTGGACATGCCCATTTTTCTTGCCACCAAGGAAACAGCACATACTTACCAGCATGCTCGTCCACTGGGTGCTACTTGGCAGCAGGAAGCAGAACTTCTCTAACTACTTCAGAGTGACAAGAGCGCTGAAGGGCATTTGAAGCCAGGGGAAGCATTAGGAGGAGGACTAATAGCAATGTGTCTTTTATTATAATAAATTTTACTTAAATATTGACCATATTTCTTTTTTTTTTTTTTTTTTTTATTTTATAAATTATTTTATTTATTACTGTAATTAGATCTTCACAATCAAATTTGTCTTTTCACCGTCTGTTTTGTTAACATAAAATTGTAGTTAAAAGCAAAAGTTGGTTGCCTAGGGAACAATTATTGTATATTCAGTTTAACAGAAATAAAGGACTATTTGCCTTAAAATTCAAGATTCTGAGTCTTTACCATGCAACTAAATTGTAAAAAAAAAATTTAATTTCAGAAGTTAAAAGTTACTTGTGCTGTTTGGGTTGGCTTTAAGGGTTGGAATGATT
>PVKA01038195.1:0-20402 GCA_004027165.1 Ctenomys sociabilis | reverse complement strand
TTCTTTCTTTCTTTCTTTCTTTCTTTCTTTCTTTCTTTCTTTCTTTCTTTCTTTCTTTCTTTCTTTCTTTCTTTCTTTCTTTCTTCCAGGGATTGAACTCAGGCCCTTGCCAAGGAAGTGCTTATTCCACTGAGCAATCTCCCTGGCTCCCATTTCACCATTTTCTGCCTTGCTCTCTCTCTATTCCAGTCATGTTCTTCTCTCTTAGCTGCATCAAGATTCTTTAGAAAGTTTGAACAGTGCTTATCCAGGTCCCAAAAGATTATGAAGTAGTGATATCATTTCGTTAAAAATTATACATGGTTCAAAACCTGTTATAGTTTGTATCTAGTTGGCGCCCTAAAGACTCATGTAAGTCATGGGGCAGGTGCAGCTGGAGAAGCAGCAAGTGGACTGAGAGGTAGATCCAGATGACCAAGGTGGGGCTCGAGGGATAGGGCTAGAGAGCCAAGAGTTGTTGACTTGGCAGCATAGGCTCTGTGCCCCACCTCCAGGTCTGCTGTCTCTCTTAGAGGTGTGGAGCACATTGTGCTAGACATGGTGGTGTCCCAGCCTTTCCTCTGGACCCTGTAGCTTGGGGTGGTAGTGTTTGTGCTTGAGGCCACCTCAGGTAGGGAGGAGATGTTTGGAGAAGACAGGGGCACTGACCCTCTTTCCTGAGCAAGTAAGGCTCCAGTGTCTTGTATGTAATTCAGGCTGTTTTGAACTATGAAACCTCCAGTAACTGTGAGCTAAATAGACCTTTCCTTCCCTCATTTTGAGTGTTGTGCTAGTAATGAGAGCAAAGGAAGTAGGACAGAATTCCAACTAGTTCATGGGATTTCCTTTCATGCCTACCACCCCATCCTTATAACAGTTTGATCACATGTATACCTATGTTCTATAATATGAAAATGGCCACATTTAAAGGATCTCTAGCATGTATAGGGGCTCTCTTCATTTGTAACATAGAGGAACTGAGGACCGGACATAAAGGAGTAATTTATTCAAGGACACTAACTAACTTATCAGAGTCAAGGTTTGAATAAACACTTTAAAATCATAGTTCAAAGTTCAAAGAAATATGTGAGTCATCCAAGTAGGCATCAGTCATTCAGTAAATGTTTAATAACCCTCTAGGTCAAGGACAGTGGATGAATATGATGATGCCTAACTTTTTGAAGCCTATAGCCTATATGATGAGGCTGTACAGATAAACATTAGAGTATTGCTCATGTTTGTTTTACAGATGTTTCTGGAGGCCCCTGTGTTAAAATATTGTAGGAAATTGCCAGTATTTGTTTTACAGATGTTTCTGGGGTCCCTGTGTTGAAGTATTGATCCCCAGCTTGACTTGATTGGAGGTGGGAGAAAGCTGACAAGGTAGAGCTTAGTCTGTAGAGATATCTACTTAGGAAGTGGGATTGAAAATGACATTGAAACCGTTTCCTTTTCTTTTTTCCTTCTGGACCATGTACTCCAGCCACACTGTGCTGCCCTTTCACAGGCTTAGAGCTACTGGAGTAAACACTCCAGGACTGTAAGGTAAAATAAAACTTTCTTATTTTGAAGTGATTCCCTCAGATGTTTTGTTGAATTAATGAAAAATTTATCAGTACAAAGACTTCCAATTGCAAGCCCTTGCTTTCCCTTCTTGGATTTAGAACCAAGTAAAGAAGTAAGACCTGGAGCGAGATGCAGATTATATTGTTAGTTTTACTACCAATATATGATTGACTAATGTGCTTTAGAACTAGAGTCAAAGCAACTTGGGAATGTTCTCTACCTCAAGACTGATTACCGGATGTTCCACCTGAAAGGAAGGGTAGGACAATGATAAAGACAGCATTGACATATGGGATCATCAACTCCTACCAGAACTTGCCATGAAAGAAATGGTGGAATGAACCTCTAAGGCTGTGGAATTCTAATAGATGAGGAAAATGAACCAGGCACTTTGGGCCAGTGGCAATTAAATCCTTCCTCTGAACTATATCAAGATAAGAAAGGGAAGCTCTCACAAAGAACAAGCACGTTGTGGAAAGTAGAAGAAAGTGAAGCTCCTTCCATCCCTGCAGACATCTCTGATGTTTTTGTTTTCTTAGTCTATTGAGCATGCCCCCTGTTCCTGTGGGAAATCAGTAGTGTATGAAGAGAATGTGTTTACCATCTTCCTGAACTGCTTCAGTAACACAGACATTCTCCATGGGGACAATTCCTACCTGAAGAATGATTCTCAGGGTGTTGAGGGTTAAAAAAATCTAAGTATTAGAAGAAATAAAATTCAAGGTTTGGAACTTTTCTCTATTTTTTTGTTTGTTGGTTGGTTTCTTTTTTTCTTTCTGTACTGGAAATTGAACTCAAGACCTCACAATTGCCAGGTTAGGTACTGTGCCACTGTACTATATATCAGGTCTAGACTGGAACTTTTAATTCCTAGAGAACGAGCAGATCTGGGACAGGCACCAGGTGAATGAGGTGCTGGGACACAAAGTGTAAGGGCCAGGCCATCCTGACACAGAGCTCACACTATCTCAATGTGTACTCAACGCATCTGAGTCCTGGACTCTTAAGTTGGCCATGGGAGGGTTCTTGGTCTTCACAAACACTTTGAGGCCCAGAATCTGACAGCCTTGCCAAATCTTTTGCTTCAAAACATTCTCAGGCATATTTTTCAAATAAGGATGTGTTCAGACCAGAAGAACATTTACTGAGCTTAGCATACACAATTCCACAGCAAGGAGACAAGGTTTTGTCATTTACAGTGGCTGTTAATGGTCTTCACTAGGAAAGTTTCTCTTTCACAGTGCCTGAGGATAACTGCAAGGCAGAAACCAAAAGCAATACCCTTATATAACCATTTCCATTGCATAGGAATGGAGTGGACAAGAACAGGTGACTTCAGCTCCCTTTGATGTCACCAGGACTGGAACTCACATCTCAATCATTTGCCATAAAATAGCAATGCATTGGATGTTGAAGAAATAAACCAGTTAATACCACAATGTTGCTGTGAGTCTAGGAGGAAAGACAGCCTGCAGTTTCCATATAGAATGGAATATCATTTGTGGAGGGTCTTCTGCTCCCTATGGCTCTGAATACAGACACAGTAGGAGGCTTGGTAGTGGTTTGTGCATGTGTGTGTGTGTGTGTGTGTGTGTGTATGCACGTACACACACAGGCACATGCTCAGCATGTATGTGAGTGGGTGAAGGTGATTTGACTTAATTATATGCTCTATTCATGCAGACTGAGGAAAACAGAAATTAACTTCTATTATTTTACTAATTCTACCCCTTCATCTGAATTTTCACAATGACATCTTTGCATGCATCTCCTTTATCTAGAGCAACTGTAATTGCAAGGGCAGCTCCCTTGAGAGCTCTGTCAGGAGCAGCCTTCAAAACATGTTCCTTTGCCAATTACCATGTTGTAGCAAACAACAACCATTCTCAGGATTCCTGCTGCTGACTTTTCTTTCCCCAAACATAGGTTCAGCTTTGTAAGAGTCGAATGAGATGAGTAGGAAATTATTTTGAGTACATGGCAATGCAGATCTTCTAAGAGAGCTTGACTTGAGGGTTCAGTTGTTGTGGCTGGTGACCCAGTCACGTTAGCTGGTTTTCAGTTCCAGCTTGTGCTTTGTGCCTCCCTGTTTATAGCGCTACCGATCAACCTGCTCCATGGGTGTCTCCCAGCATGCCTGAAGCATTCAGTCAGGGTCTGTCAAACTCAGGTGTCCCTAAGACTTTAGAATTCCTTCCCAGACAAGATTGTTTGGTTAATCTTTGTGTCTCTGCCTTTTGATCTGTAAAAGGTGTAGAACAATGCTCCTTAACTTCTTAGGCTGTGAAAGGATTAAAAGCGTTACTATGTTGTATATTTCCTTGGATATGCAAAGCTTTTAAATTAGATATGTTAATACTGTCTGTGTTGTGTAGGTCATACACAAAAATAATATTTCCCAGGAAAGAGTTAGCTATGCTTTCTCTTCTGATATTCCTATAGTATCAGGTTTATGTTTAAGGCTTTAACTATTTTTTGAGTTGATTTTTATCTATAGTATGAGATCAGAATTTAATTTCATTCCTCCGTTTGTGAATATAATATTGTCTGAACATCACTGGCTGGAGATTCCATTCTGTATGATGGGTTCTTGGTATCTTTCTCTTGTTTTTAAAGTCAACTGACTCACAGAGCTTGAATTATTTCTTGGCTCTGTGTTTTGCTCCATTGGTCTATGTTTTTATGTCAATATCATGATGTTTTGATTATCATATTTTGTAGCATATTTTGAAGTCAGGAGATAATCAAGAGTAAAAATGCAGTCTATGTGATGGAATAAAATATTCATGAACTTTAAGTTTTATGAGGTTAATATTAAAATACATAAGGTACTGAACTGAAAGTGATAAAATAACTTGATTATACAATAAGCAATAGATTTAAGTAAATATATCTCAGTGACATGAAGATGCCCAATACATTTGTGAAAAATGCCATTAGTTTCAAATTAAAACCATAGTGGACTTCTACACCATACCCATGCTGATTACTGATCAATGTGGAGGAATGGGAATACTCACACACTGTTGCTGGGAATGTAAACTCATGCAGTCATCATAGAAAACAGATCCTGAAAAGGACTGAAAACAAAGCTAATATATGAACCCAGTACTGAATGTGTATCTAAAGAAAATGAAATCTAGAAGTAGAAGAAATATCTGTTCTCTTATGTTTTTGTAGCAATATTCATAAATGCCAAGAAATCGAATCTACTTGTCTATCAGTAGATGAACAGATAAAGAAAATGAGGCATTTAAACATAATGAAACAGTGTTCAGCTTTGCAAAGGAAGGGAATTATACAGTTTATGAAAACATGGTTGTAGTTGAAGGACACTGTTATGGTTTGTGGTTGGATATACCACCAAAGCTTCATATAGTCATGGGGAAAGACCGTTCAGAGGCAGCTAAAGCTAGAGTTTCTGACTGATTCATGGTCTAACTCTGGGATTATGGGTGTTAAGTGCTACACTCACTCTGGGATGGGTAGCCTTCATACATACATACAAGGTTTAGAAGGAGGGTGAGAGCAATAGCTCAGGGCCATAAATACCTGCCTGGCAAGCTCAAAGTTCTGAGTTTGATACCCAGTACCAATAAACAAACAAATAAATAAAACAAAGAATAGTTAGCAAAATGTCTTGTCTCTCTCTTCCCTTTCCAGCTATTTTGTTGTTTTTGTTGTCTTCTGTAGCTATGAACATTTGTTTCTCTGACAAGGGCCACTCGGCCTAGAACCAGCCAACCATGGACTGAAACCTCTACAAACTTTGAAATAAATAAATCCTTCCTCTCTTATCCTTGGGTGTCTGGCATTTGGTCTTAACCATGAGGGAAAAGTAACTATGACAGACATTGTGGCCAGTGAAATAAGCTGGGCATAGAAAGACAAACATTGCATGATCCTACATGCATGAAGAACCTAAAAAATGTAAAATCACAGAACCAGACAGAAGAGTGCCCATTACAATGACTAGAAGTAGGGCACTGGGAAATGTTGCTTATTTATTTTTAAAGAGAGTACAAATTAGTATTAAAACCCCAAAATTACAAGTGATGCAGAATTTCATTTAACAAAGTAATATGAACTTCATATTATTTGTTGTAATGCATGGTGTTTATCTTTCAACCAGTTGTACATATTACCAGATAGATGCATGTAAAATTGGAAAAAGAAAGTAATTAATATATAAGAAATTAAGAAGAGAAAAAGTCCAAACAAAGAGATAAAAAATCTCTTTGAAACAAAGAGATAAAAAATTAAGTATTATCTGCTCCTTTTCATAGATCACCAGAAATCTACAGTACAGTTGTCCAAAAATCCTGCTTACATACATAAATATATACCTTTCCCCCACCCCATTTCCAGTCCTTTTCCTCAACTCTGTAACTCTTTGCTTTTGAATAAGTTCATTCCCTTTTTCCAGTATGTATTGTACCCTTCAGATTCTATTTTCTCTTTCAGGTTCTCACACGAAAGTGTAAGTATGATGTGTGTGCATATAAAACTGATTTATTTTGCTTAACAGTATGGTCTCTAGCTGCTTCCTTTTACTGACAAAAGATTCAAATTTATTCTGTTTTATAGCCAAATAACACTCTATTGTTGAAAATACCACATCTTCTTAGTCCATTCCTCAGTTGATGGGCATCTGGGATGTTTCCAGGATTTAGCTACTACAAATTGCACTGCTATAAGCATGGGTGCACATATATTGCTGTGGTATGATGTTTTCAGTTCATCTGGGAAATAACCAGAAGGAGAATAGCTAGCCTGAATAGGATCTCCAAACCTAGCTTTTTAATCTGCATACTGATTTCTATAGTGATTGTGCCAGTTTGTACTCCACCACCTGTGGAGAAGGGTTCCTTTTTCTCCACAGCCCCTCCAGAATTTGTTACTGGAGACTTCTTGATGCTAGCCATTCTTTCTGGGGTGAGATGAAAACTCAGTGTTGTTATAATTTGCATCACTCAAATAACCAATGATGTTGAACATTTTCTCATATATTTACTTGTCATTTGCATTTGTTCATCTGAAAAACATATATTCATCTCAGATGCCCATTTTTAGGTTTGGTTTTTGAATTTTGGGGCCTTATTTTTACAAATGTTTTATGTATTCCAGATTGAAGGCCTTTGTGAAAGGTACAGCTGGCTATTAGTTTTTTCACAGTTTGTGAGTTTTCATTTTGCTTTGTTGGAGATTCTCTTTAAAATGCAGAAACTTTTCAAAAAGATGTGATACCAGTGTTGCTTTATTGAAGTATTTCCTCTGCACTTTGCTTTTTTGTTCATGAAATCTGTACCTACCCTACATCTTTAATATTTCTATCTACATTTTTCTATAGAAGATTTAGTATTTCTGTTTCAATATTGAAATCTTTGATCCATTTTGACTAGTTTTTTTGCATGGTGATAGGAATAGGTCTAGTTTTAGCCTTCAGCATGTGGAAAGAAAGTTTTTCCTACACCATTTATTAAAGAGGCCATCTTTCTTCCAGAGAACATATTTGATCCCTTTATCAAAGATAAGGTGGCTGAGTGTGTTTGCAGTTGTGTCTGCATGTTTTAGTCTATTCCATTGATCTTCAGGTCTGTCTCTGTGCCAGTACCATGTTGATTTTATCACTGTAGCTTTATAGTGTCATTTCAGGTCAGGGATTGTGATACCTTTTGCTTTTCTTTTGTTTCCTAGGACTACTTTTAATGTTTTATACCTCATCTGCTTCCAAATGAATCTGAGGAAAGTTTTCTTTAGCTCTGTGAGATATGCTAATGGTATTTGAATAGAGATTTGTTGAACTAGTATAAAAATTTTGGGACTAGGGTTTTTTTCATATTGTTGGTTCTTCCTATTCCGGAGCATTGAATATCTTTACATTTTCTGAAACATTATTTTATCTCTTTTCTCAGTGTACCATAAGTTGCACTGTATAATATTTTAATTGTAATTTGCACCATATAATATTTCCTTTGTGAGACTTATCTCTAAGTATTTCTTATTTTGGATGTTATAGTGAAAGTTGTAAGTTTCCTAATTTCTCTCTAAGTGCATTCATTGTGTACAAAAATGGTACTGATTTTTGGGTGTTGACTTTGGATCCTGATACATTACTGAATTTGTTGATTAAATCTACAAGACTGTGGAGATTTTGGGGTCCACTATGTAGAGTATCATGTTATCTGCAAATAATGATAATTTCACTTCTTTTTCAATCCTTATTCCTTTATTTCTGTTTCTCGTTTAATTGCTCTGCTTAATGTTTTCAGTTATAAATCCATCATGACATGGGATTTTATTTGAATTTCTCTAGGGTCTGTAGTGATTTCAAACTTTTCTTTCCTTATTGCATGAATCTGTGTTTTCTTTCCTTTTAAAAATGAGGTTTGGGGCCAGGAGGATGGCTTAGTAGAATAAGCACTTCTTCTTCAGAGTTCAATCCCCAGTTCTGCCAAAAAAATAAAAACAAATAAAAATAAAATAAATAAAAATGAGGTTCGCTATCCTTTAGCCCTTCTTTTTCTCTAATTTTTTATCTGCAAACTTAAGTTCTTAACTCTCCAGAAGAGAAGCTTAATGGTATGATTGCTCTATAACATAACAGTTGAACTTAACCTCACTATCTGTCTGAATATCAAACATCTAGACATAACATGGAACAGGTATTTTCCATCAAGTACAGATTTGTTAAACTTTAAGTACATATAGAATGTGAAGAAAAAAGTACAAAAAAATTTAAAAATTAGGGATAAAAAATTATATATTTTTACACAGAAATTTAGAAATCTAACCATATAAAGCATTGTAGCAGGACAGTATTATGACATTTTTTTCTTGTCTCTTGTTTTTATTCATTACCATTTTTTAAAACAAATATTTACTTGAATGATAGTATAGCAATAATTGACAAGATATAAGAAGCAGTACATATTAAGAAGACCAGAATGACAGGCCTTACCTATTCAAGGTTAGTGAAGACTCAGGACATAAGAGAACTTGTACTATAACATCCTGTAACCCAGTGGTGTCCCAAATTTTCTGATGAAGGAGATTATGGGGCCACAGAGGAAAGTGATCAATAATGTATAATAGACCTAAGGAGAGTCACCTAGAGAGAAAACATTCTTTCAGGTTTTCATGAGAGCAAAGTAATCAAGCAATGGCTGTGACTCATCCACATGGCTGACACGGACAAGGGATCTACAAACTGCTCTACAGGGTTTCAGGGTAAATCCAGAGGGGATTTGACTGAACTTGTCAGATACAAAAGTTACATTTCTTGTTATATGGGTCTTGCTTTATCTTGGTCTTAACCATCCAGCAGAGAAATATAAAAATAAGCTATATAAAGTAAAGCCATATTAATATACTGAGTTGTAAAAGGTTCAAGTCAACAGATTGTGACATTGCCAGTCCTATGGATAATCCACTACTATTATAGACTAGTGGACTATATTGGATTATTTTGCTGAATTCATGCACCTACAATATTTAAATGGTAATGAAATACCCACCTCTGATGAAACTAAACAAAAAAAGGGGATATAAATGAAAGACCCTGTATATACAATACAGTTAGGATAGATATACAGGTATTTTCTCTTAATTCAATAAGAAGAAAGATTTGTACTAATAGTGTTTGGACAGAATATCACATTTGAATCTTGTATTATGAAAAATTATTTTGAAGACAACAATATGGAAGGTGTTAATTATTGTTACTGTCCTGCTAACTTGTTTTGAATCTGTCTCATTGCTATTGGTTTCTCAATAAAATTGATTTAAAAAATAAAATAAAAATGAGGTTGGCTAGGGTGTTCTCAACTTTATTTATTCTTTCAATAAAACAACTCTTTGATTGATGTACTCATTGTTTTGTTTTCTTTGTCTCAATTGCATTAATTTCTGGTCTAATCTTTATAATTTCCTGTTTTCTTTGGGCTTTGGGCTTGACTTGCTCTTTTTTCTTGTAGAAGCTTGTGATGTACCATAGGATCATTTACTTGGGCATGTTCTATTTTCTGAATGTGAAAATTTACCACTATGACTTTTTCTCCTAAGACAGCTTTCATTATATCTCACAGGTTGCAGTAAATTGTGTCTGCATTTTCATTTTATTATATATAGTTTTTAAGTTCTCCTATGACCCTATAAAAAGTAAAGCCATATTAATATGCTGAGCTGTAAAAGGTTCACGTCAACAGCTGTAAAAGGTTCACGTCAACAGCTTATCTGTCCTACAGATAATTGTATTTTTAGGAGGTTATTATTTAATTTCCATTTGATTATGGCATTTTTGTAGCTTCTTTTCTTAATAATTTCAAGTTTTGGTGCACTGTGGTCAGATAATATGCATGGAATTATTTCAATTCCTTTGCATTTACTTAAGAGTGCTCTATGTGTCAGTATATGACCTGTTTTGGAGGATGTCCTGTGTGCAGCTGAGAAGAAAGTGCATGCTGTTGTTTCTGGGTGAAACACTTTGTAAAGGTCTAAAAAATCAATTTCTTCACAAGTTTTTGTTAGTGCTGTTATTTTTTGCTGACTTTTTGCCTAATTGATCTATCTCTTTGTGACAGTAGCATGTTAAAGTCCCCAATTAAGATTACATTATTGCCTATTTGATATTTTATGTCTGTTAAAATTTGTCTTATGTAAGTGGGTGCTCCTACTTTGGTTGCTTATATATCTACAATTGTTATCTCTTCTTTTTGCAGTTTTCCCTTCATAAGTATGTAGTGACCTTTATCTCTTTGAATGATTTTTGGGTTAAAGTTGATATTGTCAATAACCCCTGATATTTCTGTTTTCCAGTGGTATGGAGAATTGTATTCCATACTTTGACTTTCAGTCTATGAATTTCCTTTTGAATTAAGTGTGCTTTCTCAAAGCAGCACATTGATAGATTTTGTTTCTTAATCCACTCTGCTAGTCTGTTTCTTTTGTTTGGTTAATTGAAGATATTTACATTGATGGTTATAACAGACACGTAGTGTCTTATTTTTCCTACTATAAATTCAGTATATTTTCCTTCTCTTTAATTATTTGCTCTATTTTGTGGTTCCTTTATTTTGTTCTTATAGCTGTGGTTGTTTCTGTCCCTTTCTAGAATATCTGTCAGCACTCTTTGTAGGATTGGTTTGAATGTAGACTGGTACAAACATTATGAATTTCTTCAGTTATTATTTGTCATGGAAGGGGCAAATCTTACCATTGAATTTGCTGGATAGTTTTGCAGAATACATCAATCTGGTTGGAAATTATTGTTTTTTTCAGGACCTGAAATACTTTGCTCCAATACTTTGTTGACCTGATGGTCTGCACTGAGGAATCTGCCATGATTCTGATTCTCCTTTTTTTCTCGTCATTGTTAAATCCTTAATTTCTTGCTTTCCATTTAATAGTGTTATGCTTTAAAATATTTATTTCCTCTTTTGAGTTCCTATACTAGGGAGAAAATATGATATTTACACATGTGGATCTGGTTTATTTCACTTACGAGTATATCTTCAAGTTGCATCCACTTTTATATGAAGGCTTCCAGTTTATTTTTCTTTATAGCTGAGTAATACTTATAAAAATACCACATCTTTTTCATCCATTCCTCAGGTGATTTTGGTTATTTCAAAGAATTGGCTATCACAAATTGTGCTGCTAGGCACATATATATCACTATGATCTGATGTTTTCACTTATTCTGGGAACATTCTAAGACGGGGCATAGCTGGATTGAATGGGATTTCCAGTCCTACTTTTTTTTAGGAGTCTCCACACTGATTTACATAATGGTTGCAGCAGTCTACATTCAAACCACCAGTGGTGAAGGTTACCTTTTCCCCCGTAGCCTCTCCAACATTTGTTGTTGGTTGATTTATTTATGATAGCTATCATTTCTGGAGTGAGATGGTATCTCAGTGTTTTAATTTGCATTTCATGAATGGTTTGTGATGTGGACCATTTTTCATGTATTTATTTGCTTCTTGTATTTCTTCCTCTTAGAAGTGTGTGTTCATCTTGGACGCCCATTTCTGGATTGGGTCTTTAAATTTTGGGCTCTTTCACAGCATCACAAGAAGCATATCATCTCACTCTTTGCAGCCTCACAACTGTAAATGTGGAAGCCTCTACTTTGAGAATAAAGTGATAGTGCACCATGCCCAAGAATGGCAATAGCTTAAAATATCATTCCTCAGAATTGGATTTAGAGTTCCCAACAATTAGACCCTTGCCACCTACAGCCAAGAAAGAAGAAAGCCTGGCTACTGATCTAGCTTCCAGAAGACCTTGATATTATCCAAACTTCTGTGGTGTTCACTGATACTCTTGCAGATGGAGTAAATTCATTTAGATAAAAGGATTTGCATGAGTCTTTGGGCAGCCAAGGGCATAATGTCATGATTCTAATAAAATATAATGTTGACAGGCTTAATACTGGTTCTTAAGGATTGTTAAACTATATTATAATATTCAAGTTGTGAAATTATAAGAAGAAATGTCTTTGTATCTTGAAAAAAATTTGGGCTCTTAATGATTTTATACTTTACAAATTCTAGAAGGAAGACCTTTGTCTGAGTGCTTATTAGTTAACAATTTTCCAATTTTAACTCTGTTTCTAATTTCTTCTGATGGGCAAAAACTTCTCAATAATAGGAGGTCCCAGTTAATTCTCTCCAGTATTCTCACACAGTTTGTTTTTTGTTCATTAACTGTTTGCCTATCCCTACACCTTCAAGATTTACACCAACTTTCTCTTGCAGGAGATTTAGTGTTTCTGTTTTAATGTTTACATCTTTAATGCATTTTGACTTTATTTAGAGCATGGTGATAGAACTGGGTTAAGTTTTAGTTTTCAGCATGTAGAGAGCCAGATTTTCCACTGCCATTTTTAGAAGAGGCTATCTTTCTTCCAGTAAGCATGTTTGGCTCCCCTGTTGAAGGTAAGGTAGCTGCATTTGTTCTCAGTTGCATCTGCATCTTCTAATATATTCCATTGATCCTCAGGTTTAGTTTTTTGTTTTTCAAATACCATGCTGATTTTATCTCATTAGATTTGTAGTATAATTTCAAGTCAGGAATTGTAATGCCTCCTGCCTTGCCTTTGTGGCCCAGGATTGCCTTTGCTATTCTGGGATTTTATTGGTCTCAAATAAATTTTAGGAATGATTTCTCTAGGTGTGTGAGGAATGTTGCTAGTATTTTGATAGGGATTGCATTAAATCTGTACAACAATTTTGTGAGTATGGTATCTTCATAATGTTGGTTCTTCCTATCCAGGAGCAGAGACTATCTTTCCATTTTCTGAAATCCTCTACGATCTCATTTTCAGAGTGCTGTAATTGTTATTGAGTAGATATTTTGCTTCTTCAGTTAGATTAACTTGAAATTATTTCATTTTTACAAAATGCTATTATAAAATATATTGTTTCTCTAATATCTTTCTCAGTGTGTTTATTAGGTGTGTAGAGGAATACTATTGACTTTTTGATATTGAATTTGTATCCTGGTATGCTACTGAATTTTTGTATTTATTCTAAGAGCTCCTTGATGGAGTTTTTTGTTTCCTGCTGTGTTCCTCTGGTAAGATGTTGTGATCCTGTTTAAATTGGGTAGGCCTTGTGTCTTTACTCTCTGCAGGGAGTTATGCTGCATGTTTTCGTACCAGGCCTGTCTGATAGAGGAGGTTATGGTGGGTGCAAAGAAATTACCACTCACATTCTGAGCCTGGATTCTTGTTGAAGTAGAATCTGGCAAGCTTGGAAGTTCCCACACTTCTAGAAGCTTTTGCAATTCTATTTTTTGCTGAGTTTCTGAGATCTTGGTTATTCTGTGTCTAGGTGTACATTTATTTTGATTGTGCAAGTTGTGGTTTCTATATGTCTAGTTTCACTGTATGTTGGATCTTTTCTCATGTTTGCAAAATTTTCTGCTAGTACTTCTGCAAAGAGCCTTTGTGCTTTCTCTTCCTATTTCATTGACATCTATTATTCATATATTATTGTTTATTTGTGTCATCTTCTAGCTCCTGAATTGTAGATCTTTCCTTTTCTTTATTAGCTGCCCCACTGTCTTTGAGATCTGAAAATCTATCTCCAGGCTCATTTAAGCAGTTTTTTCATCTTTCCATGGAGTTCCTAATCTCCTGGATATCTGTTTGAATTTGTTCCATGTGCTCCAATTCTTTCCTGTATTCTTCACTCAATGTTTCCATTATTTTTCTATTCTCTATTTTTTAATCAATGTTTTCTTTAGCTGTGATGTGCAATTCTTTCATGATTGTTGTCATCTTTTTTGACCTGAGAGATTATATATGAAGTTTCTTCTTCTATAATCTGGTTGAATTGTTTGTTTACTTTAGTTGCTATCATTTAAGAAATTTCAGGTGTGTGACTTCCAAATTCTTGTATATCTTTGTCTTCTGGATTTGTTCTGGGTGGGCTTGGGATTGAGATTGCCTTTTGCTCCTGTGTTTTGGCACTATTTTTAGGAACTGGGTATTGAACTCAGGTCCTTACACTTGCCAGGGAAATGCTTACTCTTCTGAGTCATCTTCCTGGCCCCTGATTTGGCACTTTTTAAGCTCCTGGTAATTACAAAGACTTTGAAATAGTGATAGAGTGGTGAGGCACATGCCAGTACAGTGTGGCACAGGGTAGGACTCACCAAGTGTCTCCCTACTAGTGAGGGTGATTGGCTGATATTCAATAAAGCTTCAGTGTAAGTGGTGGGTTTTAGCCAGATTCATCAGGTTCCCATGGGATGTCCAGAATCCTCTTGAGTTGAACCAGTGACAGGAGGAATTCTGTTGGACCAGTTTACCTGTGTGCTGCGTACCAAGTGGCACAGCTTGTCAGAATCCTGCAGGCCACAAAGACTCCTCCTACATGTCACCACATCCAGCTTCAATCTTTTTTTTGAATTATAGTCCATTAGATGTTCACCAATTTTATATAGCTTTACAATCTTATATAGTATATTACTTACCTAAAACTGATTACATTTATAACTATGTTTAGATGCTTACCATTGAACATCAGTCCTTAAATTGTAGTTCTTCTATGATTTTTTATGGAATGTTTTATTTTCTCCATAGAAAAGAACAGTTTTTGAGACACGGAAGTTCTTTTATCCCCCCAAAATTATTAAATCATTGCATAGAACCTATCTGTCTTTCTATTGATCGATCGATTGATCTATCATCTATCCACCTGTCAATCATCTATCTGCCTATCTGTCTCACACATTGAAGTACTTATACATATACTTTAATATGTAAATGTTATATTACCAAAATGAATGTTATTTTCCACTCACCACTTTTTATTTACCACTGAGAGATAACTCTAAAAGACTCTAGAATTTTTTAGGAAAGCTGAACATTTATGCCTTAGGATAAATAACGAGGGAAAGAGTTATGAGTAACATATTACATAGAGCCCTCTATATGTCTCTTAATGCTGTAACAATCTTTCCTGATTTCAGAAAAGTATAAGCTGACTAGTTTTCCATCTTCACTACAAACAATTTATATTCTCACTTTACTACATATTGTTACTGTACTAGGTAAAGATGACATTTCACTTTATTCTATTTTAATTTACCTGTTTGTATTAGACTGTTGCAGAGAAGCAGAACCAATAGGAGATGTAGGTGTGTGTGTGTGTGTGTGAGAGAGAGAGAGAGAGAGAGAGAGAGAGAGAGAGAGAGAGAAAGAAAGAAAGAAAGAAAGAAAGAAAGAGAGAGAGATTATGAGAACTGGCACATGAGACCATGAAAGCTGAAAAGGCTCTTCGGTCCAAGTCTGAAACTCTAAGAAATAGTGTTTCTGATGCTCAAGGGAAGATGAGAGATGGATATTGCACATCAATAACAGAAAGAGGGAAAGTCTGTCTTCCTGCACTTTTTATGCTATCGGGACCCACCAAAGATTTAATAATGCATACTTTCATTGGAGAAAGGTAATCTGTTTTACTTAGTTTGCTAATTTAATTTTTTTATGTATTTAGTACAGTGTCTACAGGGTCTCACTATGGAGATCATATTCATAGTGATTCTCTTATTTTTAGCATCCCAAACACTGGGATTATAGGAGCTCACCACAGTGCCATGTGTCACCATCTCAGTGTGCACACCTCAGGGATGGAGCCAGCAGAGCACATTGGGGATCAAACCCCAGCAGCTGCACTCTGACTCAGCAGGTGCTTCAGTCAGCTGTGCTATCTGGCTGGCCCTACTAATTTAAATTCTAATTTGTTCTGGAAACCATTTCATAGACACACCAAAAAAATAATATTTTAAAAGCCTCCTGGGCATCCAGTGATCCATTAAGTAAACTCTTTGTATAGGAGGGAAATTTATCATTTTTATGAGATAAAAGATCATAATTTAGTGACTGTTTATGAGCACATGATCAAATTATAGTAAATATCAAATAAAGTGAAGCTGTTTGGAAACAGTCGGTCATGAGTTTGCTTTCAATTCTCATTTAATTCTCATTCCTGCTCTCTGATGAAATTGTTATTCCTACCTGAATTTATTTTTTGGATGTGGAAAGAGAGGCTCAGGGAACATGAACACTTTTCTCAAGGTCAGTGAGTGAGGAAATGAGGACACAAGTTTGAACTGAGAATCAGTCAGACCTCACTGGCAGGTTGCCTTTTTCTCTGCAGAAATTGATTATGCATTGCCTACTTATTTATTATGAACTTGATGCTTTTCTCACTAATTTGAATCTATTATTATTGTAGGTATGTATTTATTTTCTTGGGATATTTGGTACAGCTATATTTCCCTAGAAAATTTGAAAGGTCCATTTACCAGAAAATATTAAAACAGAGGGGTCATAAATCGAGTAAAGTGCAGATTTGATTTTATTAGTGTACTATGTACATGATTACAAGAAGCTAGATATATTTTTACAATGTTTATTTAGAAAACTTCCTTGGGTTCTCCAAAATGAACAAAATTAAAAAAAAAAAAAACAACTACGTAATAACTCCAACAGTTGAGAGGTCCCTGTTGATTGCTAGAGGCCCTAAGGTAGGTATCACAAACATTCTTCATATCCTTTAAGAGACCTTCAAGATGAGGATAATAAATGCCATTTTTACAGATGAGAACAATTAGTCAGAGGTGCAAAATAACTTTACTAGCATTAGATAGATTTCTAGTAGCAAAAGGGAATGAAACATGCCTGCAGAAACCCAAAATACATGCTATATAAGCAATCCCTATCAAAGAGGTCTAGGGAGGTCCTTGTTTAAAGCAAATTGTAGGTATGTGGAGCTCTGGTGAAGGTATACTAATAAATATGTGGAGCTCTGGTGAAGGTATACTAATATGGAAATCACTTCAAGAGAAAGAAGGTGCATGGCAGGTGACAACTGTACATGCTGCAGGTACACAGTGAATAGGAGAGGAGATTTATCACCCTTTTATTCTTCTCTTCACTTTCTTCTTCTGTTCCCCCTTGTCTCCCAACCTTCTTTCTTTATTTTTTGTCTTCCTTCCTTCTTCCCTTCCTTCCTTCCTCCCTTCCTTCCTTCCTTCCTTCCTTCCTTCCTTCCTTCCTTCCTTCCTTCCTTCCTTCCTTCCTCCCTCCCTCCCTCCCTTCCTTCCTTCCTCTTTCCCTCCCTCCCTTCCTTCTTTCCTTCCTTCCTTCCTTTCTTTTATTCCTCATTCAGTCAAAATATACTAAGTACATTCTACTAGGCATCAAGGAAACTAGGATGGGAGCACACATTGAAGTAAGAAAGACAGATTGCTAATGATTATACAACAGTATGCTATCATCTGATAGTTCATATCCATGGAAATACAGGGCTTTGCCAACGGATGTGTAGTTTCCAAATATTGGGTGAGTGAATATGCAGCTCAGACGAGACCTGTGAGTTTGAGTGGGTAGAGAGTGACTAAGGAATCTTTCTGGAATAGAGATTAAATTTGGCTGTTTATGAAAGTGCACAGAAGAATTATGTAGATGAAGGACTGAGCAGAGAGCTGAGCTCCATGCCAGAAGGATCTTGAGTAAAAATGCTGGGAATTGTAAATGCATGGAGTTGTGAAAAAAGGGAGATAGGAGATGGGGCCAGCAAGATTGCAAGATCAGGAGAAACTAGACTAGGGTTCCAAGTTTTCTGAAAAAGCAACCTGGTTCTCTGGTGGTCTTGTAATAATTATATTTTGCTCACTACCTGCACCTTCCCTGAGAACTTTCCTTATGGATGAACACAGCCCTGCAAGCCAGTGACCCCTAGTGTGATGGGTAATGTGAACCAGCCTCACCCAACTGCGGTCAGTAACTTACTGTCATCTACATTTGGTGAGCTGGTTTGAGGAACAAAAAATTCTTCAACTTTTCAACCAGAATCATCTTCAAGGCTTCAATGACATAGTTTACTTTTGACTCTGACTCCCAGGAAATCTGTTGGAGAAGTAAAAGTCCTTCAGACAGAAGTCCCTGTCTGACCTTTTGCAACTTTGACTTACTTTTCATTTGCAAAGTGGTCAGCTTATTTGGCATGGATTTGGATGTGCTCCACGCTTGCTGTGGTCCTGATGTTCATGGATGCGTTATGAGGCTCAGGCAGCATATGGGCCTGATGTACATTCTGTGAGGAGCAAGCAGTCACGTTAGCTATAATTCAGTGGCCATTTCCTTTGTGTACATATGACTATCACAATAATCTTAGAGTAGAGTATTATCTCATTTTACTGATGGGGAGGGTAATTCAGAAAAGGCTACTTTACTCATTTTAGCATACTCAGTCCATGCTGAACGTGATTGGGCCACCCTTGCCTCTCTAATGCAGTACACAGCCAGAACTGCCCTTGGAAGTCTTAGTTCCTAGCACTTGCTGCTTCTGTTCTTGCCTACTGGAATAGACACCTGTTCTTCTTATAGAGTCCTAGGCCTGCTTTATACCTTCCATAGGTGGCAGTCTTTCACAATGGCTTCTAACTTCACATTCAAACTGTAACTTCCCTTCCTGCTCTATCTGCATGCAGATCCCCATATCCCATCAGATTGCTGGATTTGCCCCCAGGGCTCAAAGCATCAGATTTTTCTCTTGTATCTGTCTCCTATGCTCTCCAGAGGCCTTAATAAATATTTCATGAAAAGCTGTATAAAAAATTGTTTAGTTTGTTTCAACTAGAAGTTACTTCACCTACATATGGTATCTCTCAAGTGTGAAATTTGTATTATTTTTTATTATTTATCCTTTTGTTAAGTTTCTGACATTTAACAAATTATTACACTTAACATAAGGAAAGGAAAGTAAAACTTTTCTTTCGCACCTGTGCTAAAGCAAGACTCACAGTCAGATCTGAAATTCTTTCATCCCATTTTTCTCTCTTTTTTTCAACACTTATATTTTTTTCTTTCCTCCTAACTCCACAGTTGTGGTTGTCTCTTCCACAGGTGAGATCAGGACTGAGAAAGAAAGATGAAGGCAGCTTTAAATTTACTATATGTATACTAATATTTTACCAATTTTTGTTTGGTGAATTTTATAGAGAAGCTTCCTATCATAAAGGCTGAGGAATAATATTCATCTTACAAAGTTGCTGTTATTTCTTCATTTTGCATTTGTGGGTAACTCAAATCAATCCAAATAATAGTTTGGAAGTCAGAAGATGGCCCCAAGGAAAAGTTATATTCATATGTATAAAAATGTTTGTCATAAAATTATCATCCAACACATCATTCAGCACAGTGGATTAAATGTTTCTTCTGAATAATTTTCAAATAAAGGGATAGTTTACAATGTATATTTGGCATTATGTTCTTGCACAAAGTTTATAGAAACACAGATGATCAACGCCTTGCACTAATAGTTCAATGAATGCAATTTAGAATTATACTTTTATAATTGCATTAACTCCTTTAATTTGGAGTTGTAATTAATTTCAAAAGTTTAGAGAAAACATAATTCAGAGTAAAATCTAATCTTATTTTTTGGATATATAATGTTATTTAGTGGTAAAAAATGTATAATATGCTGCTTTTATTGTGACAGTATATTTAATGCCAAGCTTTATCTTGATTTTGGCTATGTGCTTCTATATATACAATTTCAGTTTATCTTCTTCTTTGGCTCTCTCTCTCTCTCTCTATGTTCTGTGTGTGTACACACACACACACACACATTTATATATATATATATATATATATATATATATATATATATATATATATATATATAATGTTATTGCCACTGGGAAGTTTTCTGTGCTTTCACATATTTAGTATGTGTAAGAACTGAAAATCCTAAAATTTTTCATAGCACTGATCCTGGTGGACCATCTGAGCTTGGTGCTTTACTATTCTCAAATCTTCTATAAATAATTTTCTTTGTTTTAAATTTATCTTAAGAAGTAATTGTTTTAGTGAAGGTTGTCTTCCCACACAGCGAATCTGCAGGGAGACAATGCTGATAGCATGTTTGAGTTTGCCCTGTTTGATGACTGCACGTCTTTTGTAAGTTACTAGGCCGGCCCTGGCTTGTGACAGTGCTTCATGTGCTTTGATAAGGTGACTCCAGAACCTGGGAGTTGAAAGTATAAGGGATTTGAAGGCACAATTGTGGACCATGAATGCAGTAGGGTAATATCTCTGGATAGACTTCTCTGGGAAACTGGTCATGAACATACGCTTCGCCCACTTTTGACAGGTATAGACAAAGGAAGGGTTGTAGAAAGAAAAAATCATCCTGTGTGTGTATAGACAGTACAGTTGGGTTAGATAACGCGGTGCTTCTACATAATTCTATGAGAGGCAAGATCAGCACTATTGGTGGTGGGACAGGTTATTATGTCGGCTTTTAGTGCTATGGTCATCCACTAGGTAAATAATT
>PVKA01038194.1:0-20429 GCA_004027165.1 Ctenomys sociabilis | reverse complement strand
AGGAGAGGAGACAGACAGATAGATAGATAGTGATAGGTTATAGCCTTACTATGAATTGCTAAATTATTATGGTGGTCATCTGATTGGCTGAAGCCCTTAAAACAACAGCTTATCTTCCCAATGAGCACTTCCTCCTCCTTCCCCCTCCAGCCCTGGGTACAGCTTCCTTTGACCTTTCCCGCCCACACGAGGGAGCCTCCAGTCAGCTCCTTGTGTGTCTCTGTATCTTCACCTCAAACTCTGCCCCTAGAAAAAGTCCATAAAGTCTCAGGCGCCCTATCTCGGGTCAGAGGATCCACCCATCTCCCTATGCTTAATCATCTTCATGCATTTAGAGTTAATAAAGGCTTTCCTTCCCCTATTTCTGCTTCTCTGTTGCTCTGCCACCGTCACCATCACTGCTGCCTCTATTAGGTAGATAGATAGAGATAGATAGATAGATAGATAGATAGATAGATAGATAGATAGATAGATAGATAGATAGATGATAGATAGATAGATAGATAGATTGATAGATAGAAAGAAAGATGATAGATCTGTGAAGCAGTAGTGTAATTAAGGGACGACTGTCTTTCAGAAGGAACATGTAAGAACCACTATCATTAACAACAGAATAAGCACAAAAGAAGGAAGTTTCCATTGGTCTGGAAAGAAAATACAAAAATATATTAATGCTTGTTATTAGTTGCATTACATTTTCCAAAAATTATGTTGAAATCTGACCCCAACTGCCTATAAATGTGACCTTGTTTTTAAATAAGGTTTTTGCAGATGATCAGATTTTGATATAGTCATCGAAGTGGACCCTGTTGCTGTAGGATTTTCCTAATTAAATGGCAAAGTTAGGAACAAAGAGAGTCACACAGCAGGATAACGGTGTGAACACACAGGGAGAAAATGGTCATATGATCAGTGTGACATCCCTGCTAGCTGAGGAACCCCAAGGAATACCTGCAAACACCAAAAGATAGAGTTGGCAAGGAAAAATTCTCCCCTAGATCTATCAGAGAAAGTACAACTCTACTGACACCTCAGTCTTGGACTTCTGATCCTTAGCACAGTGAGATGATAAATTTCTCTTTCTAAGGCCACCCAGGTTGTCATTCTCTGTTGCAGCAGCCCTTGTGAAGGAAAGCAGTGCCTATAGTGATTCTGTCCCCACCACCCCAGTCACTATTATACCCTACTTGCACCACCTCCTCTTCCATGAAGTTTGATTCCACATAAGGTGATACAGAAATTTTTAAAAGGGATGACTAATAGTTCTTGAGTGCTTTCATAAACCATCTGTTTTAATCTTTAAACAACCTTGACGGTGCATATTATCCTTTCTTAACCAAAGGAGAAAACAGGAGCTCTGATACATTGAATATCTTTCCCCAGGAAGCATAGCCAGAAATAAATAAAGCTGGGATTTGAGCCAATGCCAAAGCCTGCTACTGCACGAAGGCTCCTACTCTATCACACTGCTTTTAATAATTTTTCAGGGTGAGTAAAACAAAGGGAAATATAGAGTAGGATTAATGACATTTCTGGAAAATAGGAGCAAGATTTTAAAGCGCTCATTGCTGCAAACTAGGATGCAAGAGCCAGTGACTCAAGGAAAGAGTGTGGAGAATTGATGAGGATGGGGGGCTTCAGGTTTATCGCCTGGGTGTTGGGGACAGGCAAGGACTCAGTAGTGCCATGACTAGGTCTCAACCTTTTGGGAATCCTGCACCCCACGCGTGTGGCCTTCAGCAGTCTTTCCTAGTTTTTCTAAGTAACACAACATGGTTAGAGGTGTCCCGAGTGGATGTCTTTATTCCCCACAAGATAGTCTCCTATAAAACCTTTCAGGTTAGAGCTGATAAGCCTGAAAAGGTTAGCCTGATGAGATAGTTTCTTTTGTGGACAGGTCTTGTTAAGGAAAATGAAACAGTGTGGTGTGTTTCCAAATAGTTCCTTTTTTCCTTCCCTCTGATGGAAGTATCGATGCTCTGTAAATTTGCTCTGATACTCATTGTGTGAAGCTGGTAGTCCTCTTACAGCCACAATTCACAGGAGCATGGAGTCTCCTAACTGGGTCTGCCTGTAATTTTTAACACTTAGACTTATTTACTTTGGAGATTTCAAAAATTCATCATTATAGTTCAGATTTTCCTACCTCTGAACTGGTTCTTACGAAGGTTTCTCCTCGTGATTTTCTGCTCTAGTAAGCTCTAATTCTCTGAGTCCACCTATTTGTCTCTCTACTTTTGGAGACAGAAGTTTGAAATATGATTCCATTTCTCTCATCGAGTCAAAAAACTTAATTTTTTCAACTTATTTATCTTTTTATTTGTCATTAGGAAGGAGTATCATTTTGATGAACTTCTAAGTTCCTTATAAGTAAGACTCAAAATTGAAACTCAACCATAAAAAATTCAATGTAACTCCTTTGGCCCACAAAAGGAACACCTTCCTAAAAATTTTTTTCCATTTTATTAGCAGAAATAACTACAGCAATATTTTTCTTTTTGATTATGAATTG
Source organism: Ctenomys sociabilis (assembly GCA_004027165.1). Taxonomy (NCBI): domain Eukaryota; kingdom Metazoa; phylum Chordata; class Mammalia; order Rodentia; family Ctenomyidae; genus Ctenomys; species Ctenomys sociabilis. The sequence continues at coordinate 17,917 of PVKA01038194.1, read as the reverse complement.
AGAGATTTGCTTGACTCAGGACTAGGAATGCATGTTTGTCCTAAAGTTAGAGAATCTACAGTAAGATCTGTTGACATTTTGCTGTTGAATATGAGAAAATTTACTCTCCTCTTTATTTTTTCTCACTTCCCTTCTCTACCCTTGATTTTTGGTTGTTAGGACTATTGTTTTGCTGTTACTTTAAATTGTCAAGGCTTTGACCTTTTTTCCTGTTCTACAATTGTAATCTCAAGGGGAACAGACTTCCACTATATGTGAATGCTTCAACTGAGAATTATAAAACACCGTTTTCATTTTTATGCTTATGGAAGTATTTTTCAATACAGAATCAAATCATGTGGCTCCGTCTACAACAAAAGAAATGCAACCCCATGCTACCAAAGCACTGTTAATAAAAGGAAAATATTTTTAGGATTTTACTTTAAAGCAATGATGCTGAAGACACCCAAGGATCTTGTTAAATATGATTGGCATCAAGTGAGGTCGGGGGATTGTGAGGCGAAAACTGCATTTCTAGCAATTTCTACCTGATGACAATGGTGCTGCTCCATGGACCATAGCTAGTAGAAAGCCACTTAGGATACTCTTTTCACACATCGTTGGCCTCTGTCATTTCTTCTGGGTCATTATGAACCTCCTCTAGTGTTTATAAATCCATTCTCCAGCACTAGATAGAGGAAAAGGCTAAAATTCTTTTTCTTAGCAAACAACTTTCTCCTGTGAGTAAGAAAACATTTTCTTTCTTGAATTCCTACTTCTGGCATTCTTAAGTCTTCCAGTCAGAAAACATCTTCTGACTGCCATCCTCCACTTTTAACTTTCTACCTCTGCAGAAACAAAGTTACTCACTTCTTTAAGGCCACTTGCCATCAGTAGTATGCTTCAGGAGTTTTGAGTAAAAGCTCTTTTATAAAAAAAGAAAAAAAATCCAACTAAAATGATGTAGAATTTCAAAACAAGATGATATGAAATCAATATTGGTTGTCATATTGCATGCTGTTACCTTCAAAGTAGTTGCCAGATTAGGCATGAAAAATTGATCAAACAGTGTCAGTACTAACTGTTCCTCTCAAAGAACTAATAGAAATTAGCAGTACAATTAACTTAGCTAATATATGTATATTTCCCTTTCTTTTTTTCTCCTTTCTACCATCCTAGTTTGTCTTTCATTTTGAGCAATTCATTCCCCTTTCACAGCATCTATACCTTTTGGATCTCATTTACTCTTTCAGTTTCTTATACTAGGGAGATAACATAATATTTAAACATGTGAGTCTGATTTATGAGCGTGATCTCTAGTTGCATCCATTTATCTGTAAAAGCCACAAGTTTATATTTTTTAGAGCTAAGTAGTGCTCCATTTCATAACATACCACCTCCTTTTTGTGTTTTCCCTGGTTGATGGACATTTGGGTTTTATTCTGTAAGTACAATTCTGTCGTGATAAAGTCCCACCCAACTCTGCATCCATTCACCTCTTACATACCTCCCTAGAAATCCAGAATGAAAAGATCCTACAGGGAGATTTTGGAACATGTCAGCCAAGTCAGCTGCCTTCAGAATCATCAAAATATATCACACTACAAAAGGGAGCTGAGGAGGTAGCTCAGCAGTTTAAGCACCTGCATGGCAAGTTCAAGGACCCAAAGCTTTAGTGTTTAGGGATGCTTCACAATGAATGGCTCTTTTCTTTCTTTACCTTAGGCAGTTTCTTGATTCCTGGTATCGCATGTTGTGTCAGCCCTGGAAGCCCAGGCACACCAAACCCAGGCATGGTGGTACATACCTGTAATCCCAGCACTGGGAGGCCGAGACAGGCAGATCACTGTGAGTTCAAGCTGCATAGCAAGACCCTGTACCAAATGAATAAATAAATGAAAAGGGTTTTAAAAATTAAAAACGTATATATCACAGCCATCAAAATATATTACTTCAGATGTCATTTGAATTAAAGAATTTGTACCTTGATAATTTGATAATTTGACTTAACCCTCAAAAATATGACCAGCACCCTGTATGTGGATATAGAGCCGTTGCTCCCCCAGAAAAATTTTACAGTTGCTTTCTTTACCAGCATTGGCATTTACAAATGGCACAACTAAGACAGCACCACCAGTCCACTCTAAAGCACCTCGGAAAGGTCTATAATTTTATCCTCATGTTGCAAATTTTAACATGGACAGAAACATGGTAAACAAATCTGTTCTAATGACAAAATACCATTATGAAAGAGAAGGAAAGCATCCAGCTAATCCACTTTTAAATAATCCTAAAATAATGCTGAGATGCTCCCCAGATTCTATATCTTGAGATATGGCTAGTCATTTTTTCCTTTATTCCACAAACTCTGATTACACAAAAGCAATTATGAGAAAATATGTAATAAAACAGCAGGTGATGCTGAATGGAATTCAAAAAACTGCCTACAGGGAAGAAAAAAAAAAAAAGAGCCATTCATTGTGAAGCATCCCTGAACACTAAGCTCTAGGAAGAATGGTGAATATGAATTTTAAATATTTAAAAGCCTCAGGGCGCCTTGAATACAGATATTCTCCCCTCCCCATTCCACAGTTTAGGAAAACTGAGTCAGCAATCCTCGGTTGCCCTAAACTTCTGCAGCGCGTAACCCCAGAAGGACACTCCGAGCACAATTTGATTAAGCAGCTAATTAGCAGCCCTTCTTTCCCTTAGCCGAATCACCTGGTGGCTCGCTACACACTTCTACCAAAATTAAATGCATTAATTTTTTAAATTAAGTCCCAAAGAGTCCCAACTGCAGTGTAATCAAGGTAAATTATATTATTAAGTGTTAGAAGGTCCAAGATACAAAATAAAATAAAATAAATATGTATAAGGGACTAACAATGCCCCAGGCAAAGATAGAGGGAACTGTTGATCGCATTACCACGGAGGCCATTACCAGCACTAGATAAAAGCGGGGGCTACAAATTTTTTCTTAGCAGCTAATTTTCTCTAGTGAGTAAGAAAATATACTAAAAATAGAGTTACTAGTGTGGTACTTCATGAGACTCCGATGTAAGTAGATAACTTTTTAGGCCAGCAGGGACTGATTGTGAGCCTATCTACTGTCACAAGGGGTAGTGGGTGTTAAACCTCCTGTTCTTGGGTCTTATCTCTAAGGAGATGTGTCACTCCACCCCTTGCTCCACTCCATATCCTGTTACAACAATGAAGACATCTTCCAGAACTATAAGCCTCTGGGCACCAGGTATTGTCCCTCATTTTAGGTAAGTTCTGTTATGATAATCTCTGACTAAAGTGTTCCCTAGAATTCAAAAGCATTCTTCTCTAGCATTCTTATAGGAAATTGACAAAATTATGGCCTTTCCAAAAAAAGGGGGGGGGCTCCTTCTACCTAAGTAAACATAATGAAAACTGCAAGAAAAACCTCGGTATAACTCAGAGCTGTTAACAAACTAAAAATTCCAGACATATAAGGATGGTAAAATGGGGCTGGTGAGATAGCTCAGCAGTCTAAAACTCCTTGCTTACTCAAGTTTAGGCAGGCGGAGGGAACCACGGTTTGATCTCCAGCATTATGTACCATACCAGCCCCACCCTCAGGATGTGCTGAGCTGGTAAAAAAAGAAAAAGAAAGATGGTAAGAAAGGAAAAGCATCAGAAATTGGACAAAGAAAGAATGAGCCAGAACACAATAAAATGAAAGCCCAAAGAGAAATGCACCCAAGCATTGAGGCCACCAAGTCTAAACAAACTATCCAAAATGCAACAACCAAAACAAGCTAAACGCATTAGAGGGCTGTTTTGAAGAGACAGAGAGACCACAGACCAGTCCGTCTTCTCTGCATCAAAAGTCTGCTTCTATTTCATCAAAAAGTCTTTTGGTTCAACCTTTGGTTCCATGACTCTGGCCTCCAAGAAGCAAGTGATTCTAGCTCCAGAAGTATATTCCTTGCCATATCTGTATGTCCCACAGTGATCCAGACAGGAAACTGTCACGCCATAGTCTGTAGGTCAAATCCAGCCTGATGTCTGTTTCGGTAAATAAAATTCAATGAAATACAGCCCCACATGTTCTTTTCATTGTATCTATTGCTGCTTTCAAGCTGCAGCAGCAGGGTTGCACAGGTCCAAAGAAAAGACATATTGAAGGAATTAGAAGTGCAGTACACCTTGAGTTTAGAGTTCCAGGCAAAGAATGGTCAGCGGTGACAGTAGTGAGGCGTACACAGCCTTGTAAGCCATAATGAACTGTGTGAGTTGATACATAAAATCACAAGCGCTATTGACAGGTATAAATAGTTCATTTTGAGATTTCACACATTCTGGACACATTAAAGAGAGTGCGAAGAAGGAATAATAATGAAGGAGGAAAGCGTAGCTAAGAGGCTGTTGCTCACTGCCTCTCACTGTGCCACAAGAGAGCAGCTCTACACCCATGGCCCAGGCCTTGGGTTCCACATCCCGGATGAAGCAAACCATCAGCTCCTAGCCTGCGCTGTATTGGAAGCTTCTCACCACAGCACTGCAGAGGTGCCAACTGCCCAGCCGACCTGACCATCAATGAGGCCAGTGTCCTGGGAGCAGTTACAGGCAGAAGAGTTGGCCGTTTCAGGGAGAAATAACAGGTGGGCCAGCAGTACTGGCCCCAAAAAAAGCTTGCAGTTGTAAACTGCAAAAAGGATACTGTTCTCACGTCAAGTGACTCCTTCACAATGGGATAGAGATGGGGAAGAAATCCAGCACAGCACCCTCCATGTTACCAGAGAGCATTTAATTGGGTGTCATTTAGGCAAGGAGTGGATCACTCAGGATTGAGCCACAGATTAACCACATTATAGTTTCACTCCAGGAATTTGTGTGTTAACTTATCACTGCCTCTCATTGGGTGAGAGGCAGCCACAGGAAATAAATGCAGAGAAGGAGAGATGGGGAGAAGATGCCTCGGAGAAGCTCAAGCTCAAGCGAAGTGACGGCTTTGAGTCCATCACTGCTGCTGGAGTGACCACTGCCTGCACTGCCGAGACCAGTGTTCTGACCACACTCCCATTCACCAGCTTGGGAGGGCTGTACTTGGGCTTGGACATTTGCCACAGTCTGGAGCATATAGACAGAAGGGTCTCTGGAGCCAAAGCGGCACCTCCCAAGCTCATAAGCTGTAAAGCTGGTGGGAGTTCAGGACTTCCACTTTCTGGATCTGAAGACTACAGATAGTGAAATGAAATCACTCATTTAATAAACAACAATTTTTGTTCCTGGTTTGATCTCATCTTTTCCCTCCTTTATTAGCTTTTGCATGTTTTGGTGTATGGAAATTATTTTTTCTTTTTTCTTTTCTTTTTTCCTCTCTCTCATTCTTTTTTAGTTATTCACATCTTTTCATTTTGCCCTTTTAATTTACTGGGTTTTTTTCCTCCTTTCTCTTGTTTGTTCTTTATTACTTTCATCTAATACTAAAAATTTCCTTTACTCTTTAATAGGGCACTTTATTTCACTTTTCTTATCTTCTTCTCATCTATCTTCCATTGCTTAATTTTCAAATTTTATTTTATATGCTCCCATTCCCTATAACTCTCTCAGTATAACTATTAAGTTTTATTAATGTTTAGGTAGTTAACTATGTACTATCACTGTAGAATATTGTTCTATTGCTTTTATTTATTTGGTACAGGGTCTCGCTATGAAGCTCAGACTCATAGTGATCCTCCTGTCTCAGTCTCCAGGGATTACAGGTGTGCACCACTATGCCCAGTTTCAGTGCCCGGCGCTGTATGCCCAGATTTCCAGAGCCAGCATGGCATGCAGTAGCAGGGACTGAACCTGGGTCTTTGTGCTTGACAGGTAGGCACTTAGACTGCTGAGCTATTTTCTCAGCCCCTCCTCTATTGTTAATGGAAATAATGTTGCTCCACTCAGCAGTTATCTACAGTCACTATTTGGTTAATTTTACTATTTATACTAAAATCATAGGTATCTTTCTATGGTTAAGGGTCATTATTGGTTTTTATATATCTTTTTTTTTTTTTTTTTTTTTGCGGAACCAGGGATTGAACTCAGGCCCTTGGACTTGCCAGGGAAGTGCTTATTCCACTGAGCCATCTTCATGGGCCCTCGTTACTGGTTTTTGATGTATGTCAAAATCCAGTTTGTCTTTGATGCTATTATTGTTGCTGATTTATTAGCCTCATCAAAGTGAGTTAATGATTGTCAACAACTGATTTTCTCTGAATGATGATATCTGGGTCACCCTGATGGCATTACCAATACTGAGGCAAGAGATTAGAATGTATCAAAGAGACTGGACAATAAGGTATGACCTGTTAATCATAGAAACCCATTAAGTCATGTCCAAGTTACATGATCAAAATAGTGACAATGGCCTGGATCTGAAATCAAAAGAAGATATAAGACACTGCAGCCATTGACTTCACCTCTACAGCACTTTTATTCTTGCAGGGATCCATACTGCATGTAGGGCACCTTCCTTCTCCTTAAGCCTTTCTTTTTCTCTTATACTTCCTTTACCTTATTTTTTTGCCTTACATAAACATTTGATTTCTACAGTCATTGGTTGTCCTGTCTGATTGTTTGAAAGGAACAGAAAGAGCCACTCCAACCACTACATGATCTGTTAGCAATACTGCAGCCTATTACTGGGGAACTGGGTTCTGAGCCAAATACTCTATAGCCCCATCTTACAGATAAATGAAGAAGGGGAAATAGCAACAGAGACAAAGTCCCATACTTAATTATGACCACGGCATGTCACTGAAAAGCATATACTACTCAAAGAGCTTCCCATATTAGCAATGAAGGCTTGCGCTATGATCAGCCCACAAGCCTCAGCACAGAAAACCAACAAAAAGAAACATCAGAAGATAGGTCAACAAAATGCCTCAAAAACTCCCAGTTCCCCAAAGTTTATCCACAAGACACTGAGGCAGGAAATCAAGAGCCACACAACAGAATTAATTGAAATGATAATACAGGAAATTTTTGAAACAGATCAGTAAGGTGCTTTTCAAGAGAGACCAAAGAAAATATACCTAAACAGATAATAATCCTAATAAAGAAAATGTTCAGCAAGTGCACAGAAGACATTAATAAAGAGCTAGCTGAGTTTAAAAAAAAATGATGCAAAACATGAAAGCCCAGCACAGAAATGAGTCCACTAAAAGGAACCAAGTAAGGTAAATATCATAGCACATTCCTAGGGCTGGGGAGATGGCTCAGTGGAATAAGTGCTTCCCTGGCAAGCACAAGGGCGTGAGTTCAATCCCCGGTTCTGCCAAAAAAAAAAAAAAAAGAAAGATATATACCTGTTCACATTCCTGTAGCCCCAGCATTCAGAAGGCTGCAGCAGGAAGACAGCTGTGAGCCTGAGGCCAACCTAGGCTACAAAGCGAGGTGAAGGCTAGCCTAAATTTCATAACAAAAACATAGTAATAACTTTAAAAAGAAACAAACGGATATCGACGACACCAAACACTGCGGGCAGCAGAGGCACCCGCTGTGGACAGAGTGCTGCAGTTAGAAGACAGGGCCGCTGTAAATGATCAATTATTGATCGATACATTTAAAACAATAAAAGAACATGAAAATGGGTCTAATAGTTGCTAAATGACACAAGTGAGACTAAGATTAGTTGAAATTAGTCAGAAATCAAAATATCACAATTTTAAAATCCTGTTTACACAAATGATAGCAGAAAACTTTCCAAATATGGAAAAAATATAGCACACAGGTAATGGAGGCACCCAGAACCTCAAATAGCCAGTACTGAAAAAGAACTTAGTATGATGCAACACAGTCAGAACCCAAGATTTCCAACACAAGAACAGAGTCTTGAAAGCTGTTAGAGAAAAGCAAAGAATAATTTGTGTAAGCAAACAAAATAGAGAGCTGGCCAAGTAGCTCAATGGGTTAAAGAAACCTACTTGGGCAGACGCAGGGGTATGGGGTTCGATCCCCGGTCTGCCCTGCTGTCCCCACCCCTGGGGCACACTGAGATAGCAACTAAGACTGGGCATGGTGATGCACACTTGTTTCCCAGCATTTGGGAGGCTACAAACAGGAGGATCGCTCCAAGTCTGATCTACATAGTGAGATTCCATAGACCCTGTCCCAAACTACAAAAAAAAAAAAAAAAAAAAAAAAAAAAAAAAAAAGCATCACAGCAGACTGCTTAACACAAATCTTAAAGGCTAGGAAAGCTTAGAATGGAGTGTTTTAAGCCTTCAAATAAAATATCAGAACTGCATAGCCATAGTTCAAGTGTTCAGTCACAGGCGATTAGCGGCTACCATGTTATAGAGCACAGATCTGGAATATTTTCATCTGGGCAGAAATTTCTAAGGGACATCATTGACCTAGAGTGTGTTGCTATTGAACAGGAGTTGGACATAGTTGACTAAATAGCCACAAGGAACTAGCATCTATATATTGAAGAGCATGGCTCTGGAGGGATCATCTTTGATAGCAGATGCACACAAACAATATCCACACCTTATTCCTTCATAAATTGCATATTTTTAACCCAAAAAGAAATTCATAGGCCAAAAAAATATTAAAAACTGGAAAATAATATTCCATGCAATAGAAAGCCAAAAACAAGCAGAAGTATGCTATTTTCAAACAAAGTGGACTTAAAGAAAAACTGATCATAAGAGACAAAGGAAGCTACCACACTTTGGACGGAGGAACAGTTTGGCAGGACGAGATAACTATTATATATGTACTAAGAAATTATACATCTAACTTCATACAGAAAAAACCTACTGGACTTAAAGGATCAGATAAAATTTAAATACTAATGGATTGACCTAATCAAGAAAGTGAAGGACATTTATAACAAAAACTACAGAATCCTAACAAAGGAGAATAAAGAGTATTCCAGAAAGTAGGATTGCTGTGAGTTCAAGACCAGCCTGAGCTACAAAGTGAGCTTAAGGCCAGCCTGAACTGCATAGTGAGACCCTGTCTTAAAAAGACAAAAAAAAAAGTAAAAAAAAAAGAAATAAAACATTACCCCCTGTTTTTGCTAAGTAGAATCAATAAATAATAGTAAAGTAATAGTCAAAAAGGCCATATGCTCCAAAACTGATAACTAGATTGAGTGCAATCCCAATCAAAATACAAGCAGAATTCCCCATGGATCTAGGTTCTAAAATTTATGACACCCAGAATAGCAAAAGCAAACTTACGTAATAAGAGCAAAGCAAGAGATATTGCAATTTAATATTTGAAGTTATATTGCAAAGCTATAGTTATTAAAAACAGCATGCTACTGGCACAAGAAAAACCAGATGTATCAATACAGTTGAATAGAGGAAGCATAAACCACTCATGTTTGACAAAGGAAGCAAAACTGTATGCCACATGCAGAAGTCTGAGTCTAGATCTGTATATCTCACTAAACTGAAATAAAAAGGGATCAAAGGTCTAGTTGTTAAAACAGAAACAATCTGCTGGAAGACAAAATAGACTTAACTCTTAAAGATGTCAGTGTAGGCAATGAGTTTCTTTTCCAAACATAACCCCAATATGCAAGAAATAGTACCAAGAAACATCAAATAATCAGAACAAATTAACATGGAGGAGAGTTTCAACTAAAGAAATAGCAGTGGTGGTGGAAAGAAGCAGAGGGAACTGGGCGGCTTTTGGTGAGTAAAACTAGAATAAACTTTAGCCTGTGCATTAGGCTTGCATTAGGTTCTGTGTAGTATAAGCCCTTTGATGGCTCAGCCAAATAAAGGTTTTTTTGGCCTCACTTTAGAAAAATTTGGATACAGTTTATACAGATTGTGCCTAAAAAAGAAAACTTCCCAAGGCTGTGTTCTTTGTAGCTTTCTGGTCTATCAACCTAAGCACATGATTCTTATCTTCATGGTTGAAAAAGTAGCATTCTGTTGGCAGGAGTTTTGTTTTTCTGCTCAGGCAGGAACATGAGAAAGGAAGAAGGCAACAAAACACAGATCAGCTCATTTGGGAAAATGATAGCATCTCCAGAAGCTCTGTGAGACTTCAGCTCTTACTCAGTGATCATCAATGGTTTCCAGATCCTGCCCAGAAGGGGAGTCTAGAAGGGCATTTTTCTTGGTGCATCTTATAACACTTATACTACAATAGGACTCTGAGGAAGACAGAAGGGAAGAATGGATATTAAGCAGGTAACATCAGTGTTTTCCACAAATTGATGATTGGATTTGAGGGTGAGAAACAATCAAAACTAGGTTTGCCCAGATTCCTGATGAGGGAGATATGCAAGATGAGCAGTTGGGGCCAGGGAGATGGCTCAGTGGAATAAGTACTTTCCTGGCAAGTGAAAGGGCCTGAGTTCAATTCCTGGTTCTGCCAAAAAAAAAAAAAAAAGATGCTGCAGTCAGTGCCGGGGGAGTAAGAAGAGAAGGAGATGAGGACTAAATGGAACTGCGACTTCTACTTGAGACATTTTAAATACATGGTTGTTAATAATAAGTTTGAAGCTACTGAAACATTCTGAACTGAAGACATGTGGAGGAAAACGCTACCTACCTGTCTGGTTCAAGATTTTCTGCTCTACATGACTGGCCTAATAACCTTCAAAATGCATTCTCTATTAAAACACCAGCCATGCATGACTAGTGCTCCAGTGATAAACTCTAAAGCCACACAAGGTTTTTAATTATCCCCTAATTTTATGTTACATTCACCAAAATAAAAAGAAAATATAATTTGCCTAGAATTGAAAACAGCCATTTGTTTTTTTATTTTCCAAAGATAAGACCTTTGCCTTGTGTTTTGACGTATTCGGCTTTGGGGGTTCCTCAGGGCAGGAAAACAAAACTGGCAACCTGAGACTCACTAAGCACTGTGGGCACAGGCCACTGCCGGCAGATGCCCCAGCACAAAGGATGCAGCCTTCTTCACAGCGCTGCCAGAAGGTGTCATTGCTCATGCCCCGTACACCAAGGCCTGCATTCTGCTGCTGGCTGTTCCGGTTAGATAATAGCATGAGGTTAGCTTAATTAAATTTGCTGCTGGCTCTGATATTTGTAAGACTTTTCTTCCCGACAAGGAAACAGACAGAATATCTCTCACTGTTATCTAGTCCTTGCTAATTAGACGGGTTCTTGTTAAAACACAGCTCCTTAAAGGGGACATAGAATCGACAAGATATAAGGTGGGTTGTAAGAGGACTTTTCTACATTAGCAACTAGGATGATATTCCAAAGTGAAGTTTTGGGTATATCTGCAGATTACCAGTATAGTATACCAAGGGCTTCTGTTGGAAATAGGAAATAGAGGTTATTTAACCACACCAGTATGCAGAGGAATAGAAGTAGCTTTCAAAAATACGGACTACTATAAAGTTTTATTGTAATCACTAAATCATTTCATATTATCAAAGATTAGCTTTACTTGCTCAGATTAAGAAGGAAAAAGATGAGGGCTGGGGAGATAGCTCAGTAGTATAAGCTACTGCCTGTCAAGTGCAAGGTCCTGAGTTCTATCCCTGGTACCACAGAACAATAAAAAACATAAAAATAAATAAAAGAAGGATAAAGATAAAGTTGTGAACACTGTGATAGTGAAAGTTAGTTTCTTGTGACCATAACTAGTAGCTGAGATAAATCAGCTTCAGGGAGAAAAAAAAAAAAAAAAAAAGATGAATTCTGGCTTACAGTTTCAGAGGTTTTAGTTAATGGCCTTGTCACTTTGGTACAAATAGGAAGACAGAGCATCATAGGAGGAGGACATCAGCTAAAGATGCTCACCTCAGGATTTCAGGAAAGCAAAAGGACAGAGCAAGAAACCTGACTTTATTGTCTCCTTCATGTTCACACCTGAAGTGAGCCAGCCCGACTTCCTCCACCAAGAAAACCTCCAAGGACCCTTCAGGCTGGTGACCCTGGGCAGGGGCACACTCACCAAAATCACAGAAAACACTAGTTACCAAGGACTTTTTCTACCTTTCCATTTTGTGGTCATTTGTAACATGTGAGCCCACATAACTGGTTCTGGACAGTGTAGTATTGAGGCAGAAGAAGCGCACGTCACTCTGAGCCGCTGTGGGTCTCCTGCGTTCTGCTCACCCAGACTAGCTTCTGACAACATGTAAGGCACAAGATTGCGAGGTGGCCCACATCCAAAATTTCAAGACAGCATCATATCTAGAATGCAAAAGATGCCTTTTTATTTTTAGACAATTAAGTTCGGTTTGGGGTTAGTTATTAGCACAGTATAATTTGACTTTTATCCACAAATATACAGAAGCACTTTTGTTTTGGAGCACTCACTTATTCATATATATTCCATGCATGTTACAGAAAGGGCTTGAAAAATCTAATTTAGTTAACAATAGTACTATAGGTGATTTTCTCTTACATCTAAACTCAAAGGTAACCATTATTTATTATTTGCATATACATTGTCTGTCTTTAAATGCTATCACATTTTAGCTCACCTTTATTATCTTTACACAGTTATGGTATTGTCAATCTCTCTATCATTAAATACCGTTCTCCGTCATTTCAATGGATGAATAATATTCCCATCAGATGGCTACTAATAACCTGTTTAATCAATTCCCACTATCCAACACTTATTTACTTAATTATTTTCTCAAAAAAACACTTCTTGCATACACCTATAATAATTTCTCCAAGATCAATTTCTACAAGTTAAAACACTGAACCAACTATAACATAAAATTCAAAGCCATTTGATTTGATTTTGACAAATCACATTTTTGCAAAGTAAGTACATTTATTTCATTAGACACATAGCAATACATGAAGGTATTTACTTTTTACATTCCACTGTCACTACTAATTTTCTAGCACTGTCTCAAAGGCACAAATCAGTTTCAAATGTGTTTAAATCTTATGCATTCATCTTCATCTCTCTTCCTTTTTGTTTTCTTTTTTATTAAGACTGTCTTTCTTAGTCAGAAATATATTAAATTATATTTTCTTATAGATCATTTATTATTTTGTAAATATTTCTTTCAATATGCAGCTGAGTTTTCACTTTTTGTTTATCTTTGTATAATGTGAAAAACTTAACTGGATTCACCAAATCACCATTTTTGCCTATGTCTTGTAGTTAAACTCTCCATTCTCCATATATATTTAGGTCTGCTTGTCAGCATATGTCAGTTAGATAGTGATTTAGTTATTGAGACTTTTATAGTTTGTTGGTTTTGGTTTTGGGGGATTCTGATAGTTTTTAAAAATTTTGTTTGGGGGGATGCTTGTTCATTATGCTATTGCAGATTTTGAATTCACTGCCTTGTCACCAAGCAACATCCACACCTTAATTTTTAAAAATCATTTGCAACGCGGTCTCACTGGGTTACTAAATTGCTGGAGATGCTTTTGCACTTGCAGTCTTCATGCCTCAGCCTCACTCACTGCTGAGATCACGGTTGAGCACCACCATGCCAGAATAGTATTTTCTTGACAACTTAAAGCTTATCCAAGTCCTCATCACTTTTCTACTTTGAATTCATCTCTCTGTTCCTTGGATTGTTTCAATTTCTGTTTTCCTCTTTTGATGCCCACACAAGATAGGAAGATGACTTGCCTTTCTGGTCAGTGGAAGAACCAGAGCTGATACAGGAAAATCTGTGGGTGAATGTAGCTTCACACAGTACACATGCTCGGGGCTTCAAAATGGAACCTATCCCAGTGAAGCTCTCTTTCTCTTCAGAAGGTATCTCCTTAATTCTTTGCTGTTTGCAGATGCTGTAAACAATGCACCTTCTCTGCCATTCCCATACCAGAATGCAAAAAACAAACAAAGAATAGATTATTTGTTGTAATCAATGGCTGCAACAAAGATGAATGCAGGGTGCTGCCTGAGACTACATACCTTTAGCAAGTATAGTTTGGACAACCACATATATCCAAGCTATGCTTTGGGATGCCAAAAAGAAAATATATTGAAAGCATCTGAGCTTGCTGCAGAAGGGTCGAGATTTCCCCTGTCCCAAGTCACGTTGCAGTGCTGCAGGTCTGGATGCCTGTATTGCAAATGGCCTCAGTAGCCACTGATTCTATTAGGCATGCACCATGGCAAAATATAAATACTAAATAATTTACTTAAAGTACTTTTTATTAAAAATATTATGCATGATTAATTTTGTCCTTGATAGTGAGATGCAAGCTGAATTGTTTTTATCTAATTGGCAGTTCCCTTCAACAGCTTATTTTCATTAGTAAGCACTTGTCATTACTTTCTTGATGCAAAGTAAACACCATAATTATTTAGAATGTTTTCCGGCTTGGAATGAGATTTGCTGCCTGGCTCCAAACAGAGGCAGTTTCATAGACAGATCCTTCAGGGATGTGAAAACTGCGCTGTTCACAAAGTGGACAATTAATTGGATTCCTTCTGGAGCTTGTAAGAAATGCCATAGTTTAGTCTCCACTCCAGGCCTTCATTTCAACAGGAAAAACCCAGGGACCATGTACTACACAGAAAATATGAGACCCTCTGACTTAGAATTCACGGAGCAAACCCAGGGTCCCACATATCCTCCTTCCTTCCTGAGTCCATAAGGATAGACGAGGGCTTAACTCTCGCATGTGCAGTGTGCAAGGGAGAAGGGTTGGACTTCTGAAAGGAGTTTTGTGCCCTGGTCTCCATGTTGCCTGAGGCTGTGCCTGCTCTCTCTTCTAAGCCATGCTTTGAAAGTCACACAACCACCCTTATTAGGATAAACACTTCAGGCAGGAAACAACTCAGGTCAAATTCTTAGGGTTTTTTAGTGTGAAACATTGAAATGTCTAACATGAGATGATTACATTTATTTACTTAACTACGTAACCTAGGATGGCCTGGAACTCACAGGGCCTCCCTCCTCAGCCTCCTAAGTGCTTCAGTTACAGGTGTGCACCACCATACCTGGCTTCAAGATATTTAATTTTAAAAGTTTTGTTTTTATTCTTTCATGAAATGTAAAACTCTTTAAATGTAGAAAAAAATGCCATGCTGGACGAATATTCAATAAATGTCATTCACGCAAATGAACGTTATTTGTTAGAGATATTCTTTGTTCCTTCTCATGCTTACAGCACTACAGAACCCAGGGTCTTGTCTTTACTTCCCACTGACACCTTATCCAGTCTCCTCCTGAGCATCTCTGGTGATGAGGTGCTCACTACCTAGAGCGATCACAGCTCACTCTGTGCTATGGCAGGGCCAGTGGTTAGAGAGCTCCTGCCTAGACTGACGTCAGAAATGTGCCTCTCTGTAGCTCCTTTCCTGTGATCTGATCTCAGTCTTTGAAATCCAAGCAATAACTCCATTTTTTTCTTGCACATATTAGTCTTTTGAATATCTGAAGCCACCCATCAAAGCCTCATCTGTGACTCAGATCACCATATACTATAGATGTAAGTAGTAAGAGTAGAAAATCAACTACAATTGAGATCAGCAGTAATTTCTTACAGTTCAGACTTCTGAGTATGCCTCAATGTGTATCCAACCATATTCATGCATTAATATATTCATCCATCTATACAGCAAATACTTATTGAGTAATTGAGTACTTACTGAAAGTCAGGCACAGAGCTAGACACTGGAAACAGAGTATTGAATATAGTCAACAAAATTCTAGCCCTCATAGAGCTTACATTCTAGCGATGGTAGATCAAAAAGTAAAAGTAATATTAGCAACAGTAATTATTATGGAGAATAGTAAGAGTGAAAGAAGAAAACGAGTATCTGAGCAGAAGACTGAAGAAAATGAGAACAAAATCCACGTGGATTTGGAAATAGCATTTGAAGGAGAAGGTCCTTAAAAGGCTAAACAGCTAGTGTGGACACGAGACAGCAAAGAAGCCCTGGCAGCTGCAGGTCTACAACCTCAGAGGTGAACAGTCAGAAAGTCATCGCCTCTGGAAGGACTTGGGTTTTGTTTTGGTTAAGTTTGGTTAGGTGTGGTTCGTTTCCCTTGAATTGGCTAGAAAGTCATTGCGAGCAGGCAAATGAACAACATAATCTGATGTAGTGTCAATAGATCACTCTGCCTACTGGGTAGAGAATAGCTTGGCAGTGTGGGGACATAACAGCAGGGCAAGAGGGAAGCAGAAGACCATTGGGGGGCATAGCAACAGGCCAGCAGAAGGGTAGATATTCACCAAGTAATCTTCTTATTCTAGGTGCCAATTTCTTGTGAAATTTTTATACAAATTAACTTACATTGTTTAGAACTTAATATAGCAAATTCCCTGTCCTATCCTGTCATTCTATAATGAAAATGACTTCACTCAAAGAAATACTTGAGCTCTGATTTCCATAAATTCCCCTCTGCCTGATCTCCGAAGAAGTGCTAGGATTTCCTACCTCTTTCCTGGGAACTGTTCTTCCACCTGTTGAAATGGGGTGCAGTCTCCAAATGCACATCCATGCCAGCATGCAGACACTGGCAAATGCCACCCATGTTTTCTCTGTAACCACAGTCTTTCAGTACCTGGGGTATTGCCTGATGCAAACATCATGATTTTTCACCTGCTGGATTTAGAAGGCTCAGCTAGTGAGTGAAGCAGGCCAGAGAGTCTAAAAGCATATTATACCCTGGGATATCCCTTTCTGTGGTGCAAATCAGGGGATAAAACCCTAGGCTGTTTGCTCCTGGGAGAAACCACATTGAGGCATGCTCTACACTACAATGAGTAATTCACAGGGGCAGCTTGCCCTTCATTCACTCTGTCAGTGTGCTCCCCTCCTTGTCTCATTTCCTTCTTCCTCTACCAGGAGCCTCTGGCAACACCTTCAAATAAACTATGTGAGGCAAAGCTTTGTCTATCTTGGAGGATACACAAAGTTTGAGGCAAACATGCAAATAGAATAGTAGAGAGCCATTTCTCTTCAAATGCTGTGGAAAGGGAGTAATGAGTTGGCATTTAAGAAAGGAAATGAGGGAGGTACCATGATGGCTAGATGGCAGAGGTGAAGCACCAGATTGTCTTGCCTCTGTGAAGGCATCAATTCAACCATAGCATCTGGACATATCACCTTTGGAAGAAATATTTGAAGCCCTTGAAAAACTAACTACATCAAAGCCTATAAAAAAAAGTATAAAATCCATTCAGCATTGTTCCTTCCCTACACTCAGCACAGTGCAGTAGAAAGAAAACTCCCAGCTTCTGGTTTCCATTAGTGAAAAAAAGAAAAAAACTAGGACAGATACTCCCTGTTCAGACTTTTCAAGAGCCACTCAAGTGGCTGGATCCTTTGTTGTCTAAACCTAAGCACAAAGAATAAAGGCAAAGATTTTCAGTAGCTCATACTCGCTGCAGTCTCTCCTACCATCTCTGAGCACAGAAAGAGCAGGAGAAAAGCCCCAAACTCCAGTTTCTCTCTAGGGAAAGTAGTAATCTGAGCATACATCCAATATTCCAGCTTTCAGAGAGATGCCCAAGGGCCTGGCTTCTGTTTTTACCTTCTCTGAAACTTAAAAGGACCTGGCATCCCCTAAAAGCCTACAGGACTTTGAGAACTAAAGAGATCATGAATGAATACACATTTCTCAGAGGACAAAATTAAAGAAGCGAACAAATATATGAAAAAATGCCCCACATCGCTAGCCATTCGTGAAATGCAAATAAAAACAACACTGAGATATCATCTCACTCCAGAAAGAATGGCTATCATAAGGAAATCAACCAACAACAAATGTTGGAGAGGTTGTGGGGAAAAGGGAACACTTCTCCACTGCTGGTGGGAATGTAGACTAGTACAACAATCGTGGAGGTCAGTATGGAGACTCCTCAAAAGAATAGGACTAGAAATCCCATTCAAGCCAGCTATCCCCCTACTGGGAATTTTCCCAAAGGATTTGGATACATTGTATCATAGAGATATATGTGTACCTATGTTTATAGCAGCACAATGTGTGATAGCAAATTCTTGGAAACAACCAAGATGTCCATCACATGAGGAATGG